>KZ539266.1:0-13685 GCA_000934665.2 Catajapyx aquilonaris
AAAAAAAAAAAAAAAAAACATGGGTGAGATCATGGTGCGATGGACCGAAATGGGGCGAATATGTGTTGATAGGAGTAGTCAACCAGTTTTATGTGCTCCTAGTCAGGTCGACAGAGGTAGCTTACCCACAGGGTTGTGGGTGTCGTGGTAACGTATCTAAAATGCGAAATGTGAGAACGTGTAAATTTGGCACACTGCAATTTTTACAGCATGTTTCGATTGTAATGTAATGGTTTGCAATCATTAGGCACTTGGGTGGGTTGTATGAACAGGAGTTAAGCAGCTAACTTCGTAGTTAACTCATACGGCCCTAAGCTGCGTATTAGTAAAGAGTTTAGGAGTTATCAGCACAGTAGAATATGGATATAACAAGACTTAAAGGGACCGCGGAAAAAGGTTGTTGTAACCGAGGTTTGCTATAACCAAATTTTCTGCTTTCCATACGCCTATAAATCACACTACTAAATGCTGAATAAACTAGCTCATCAGAAAATTATGCGGAACCAAAAAAGAGAAACAACTCTGGCCGTCTCCACGTTGCCAAATATACCAGAAAAAGAACGATTTCGAGTTTTTCGGCAAGTGTAAAGGAGCGCCTAGATCAGTGACAGATGGGAAAATCACCCCTGCTCCAGTATGCAGTGCTTTCCTCGTGTGGGAAAGGAAGCATTGTAATCGAAAACGGCACATTTTCCCACCGAGAGGCCAAGAAATAGTCTGCTATACCCTAGCTGTGGTGACAAATGAGTATGTTATATCAGGAGTAAAAATACACAGTGCGCCTTATGGAAGTACACCGGGACCGGCCTTTCGAGTCTGTTATAGCCGAGGCTGGTATATCCAGATCAGCCCCCCGCAACTCCCTCTCTTTTCGCGTGGGCTTAGCAAGTCCCCTATCTCCGGATGTGGAGCCCTGTACCAAATCGCATTCGGGTGGCTGGTCCTGTGGATCTGCAAACTGGAACTGAATGGAATTTGACGCTTTAGGTAAGTCCAGTACGGTTCAGAAGTCGTCCGCCCGAATGCGATTTGGAACAGGGCTCCACATCCGGGTATGCGGGATTCCACATCCTGGGATAGGGGATTTGCTAAGCGCACGGCATTCCCCATATGGCTAGATAGGGAGTTGCGNGGGGGGGGGGGGGGGGGGGGGGGGGCTGATCCAGATTCAACTATACTAGCTGCTCGTATGAAGAATAGAGAAACAATTGGACGGTGTTATGCAATAATGAGTCAACACATGAGAACAGTTTTGAGAAAAGGGGCTTTGAAGGTCATCCGTGTGAAATTAATTAAGTGTTCTTTTCGGTCATTTATGGCAGAAGTATGCAGATTTCGCCACCTTGGTTTTAACTTAATGAATTATTACTATCCTTGGGGTGTATGTTCCTGGGTTTAACTCAAATTTGACATTTTTGTGGGTTGACCTATTATTTCATAACACCGTCCAATTCAGTTATGATTTTCCGAGCTGAATACATTATAAGTGACCTTTTATGGCTCCCAGGCACCTCAGGTCAACGGTTTGACCCTCTTGCTGTAGTTTAAAAGATCGATGATGCAACTATTCGACCTAATATTAGCTTATATTAGCCATAACCTGTAAAAGTAGCTGTTCGAAAATACGTTATCTGCGTACTAATAAATAGCTTAGTGCCAAGCAATATATTGCAATAGGAACACATTGCGTACAGGGTGAACCAACTGAACCGTCCGCTTTCAGTTATCGATTTGTTGGCGCAGCTACTTATTTTTACTTTTACTTAGTAGCAGTTACTTTTAGAGGTTATATGAAAAGTATTGGTTCTAATGTTAGGTTGAGTGGACCCAGCCTTTTAGAAGCCTGCAAATGATTCAGTCCACGGTTCAGCCATTGACTTGCGATGCCAATTGTTCCAATAGGATATTTATAATCGGAAATTTATTACAATTCATAGGTTGGATCATTCAATTAGGCCTACTATTAGCGGCTAATACTTATGATAACCACTAAATAAACTACAGTGAGCTCCCGATTATCCGCGCTAATGAATGCACGGGCGTGCCCGGAAAATCGGAAAACGCGGATAATCCGAAAATGGGCCTAGATACCGTAAAATGAGCTCTTCAGAGGTTTAAAATTTACAACTGTACATACTGTATGTTACTTTAAATAAGGTTCAATGAAAATAATCAAACTTACCATAGATTTTTTGTGTCCTGGGAAAAAAGTATATTATATTTATTTGTTTGCGAGACATATCGACAATAAATCTTTCGGACTTTTATTTACGACTAGGGGCTTTTTTAGCGATGCACGGATAACCCGCAACACGGATAATCAGGCTCCGGATAATAGGGAGTACAGTAAATGTCAAAGTAATAGCTTAAAATAAGCAGCTTACTTGTTAATTCAAAAAATTCCTAACTGAAACAGACAATTCAGTTGCATCACCCTGTATTCACACAACGTTGTCATTAATGAGATTTTTCGTCCTTTATTTGTCCAACGCATAATGTACATACAGTGTACCAAATTAAAATACTCGTTAAAATCCACTTATGCACGGTCCTTTGCTGTCAATTAAACTGTTAGCTAACCTTTGTGACATTCTCTGTTAGGAAAAAAAGGAGCGTTTAACAAACGTTTTCAAACGGCGACTTTTGGGTTCGAGAGCGACGTTGCCGGATGGAGATATGTCGCATTGGCCGTCGACAATACCAGTATTACCAATAATGGAAACGGTATCTGTTGGCCTGCTGTTCATCCCCCACGGAGGTGACGTCCATGTTTGGTCCATCGCGTCCGTCCACCCTTGCCGCCTTTTTATTTGAGCTGAATTTTTGGCAGCTGTCATCTGGATAGTCGGATTCTTCGGATGAACCACTGCATTTGCGATTACGCAGGTCCGCATTACTACAGCCCCTTACTCATGGTGATTACAACGCAAGGTCGATTGCCGCAGTTCCAGGTGATAAGTGACATTGTCCGCGCCTTTCAACACCCGAGTGACAAAAAAAAATTGTCCCGACCCATTAGCTATAAAAAAATAATAGTTAGAAGCAGCCGTGACGCTACTTTTATCCCGTAATCAGGAAGCAGCCGCATCGGCAACGCAGCGTGACGTCACTGCGATTTCGTCACAGCTCAAGGCTTTCGGGTCGTGGCACCGGTGAGGTTGCCAGATTGTGCGGTGGGAGCCAAGTCCTCCTAGGGAAAGGGGAAACACGGCAACACCCCCAGAATCGGGATAGGGAGAGAAAAAGGGGAGAGCCAAGCAAGCAAGCAGGCAGGCAGGCAATGCGAAGAGTTGTAGTGAGGGGGGTGGCCTTGGCGCCAAGTAGGGCGCAGGAGAAAGCAAGGAAAAAGAAATTGGCCGCCGCCCGAGAGACTGCTCCGAAGCAGGCTTCCCATCCATGAATCGATGCCCCCATGGTAGCACCACCACCACCGGCGTAGAGCCATGGACGGTACACAGGCCAGGGAAAGGAATGCAGGTTGTCCCGACTAACCGGGGGTGGGCAGTCGGGGTGGGAAAAACGGAATATACAAGGGGAAGAGAGCGCGACGGTGGCGCCAACTGCCGGCGAGGGGGAATTGGGGTTGAGGGTAAAATGGGGGGAGTCGGGGGAGGGTTGAGAGAGGGGGTGCTGCTCAGGCCAGTGCGGGACTACAGCCAGCCAGCCAAGGCAACCAGCCAGCCAGCAAGCGACTGTTGGGTGTTGCGAGCGGGGACGGCCACACTGCGATACTGAATATTCTCAGGATATGGCGACGGCTAAGGACGCCGCGGGTTGTTGGCGGGCCTAGGATGGCCTCGCTTCTGCAGGTAATGTACGGACCCATTTTACTTGCAAGCTTGTCTGGGGTTATTGGTATACCACACAGAGACGATTGGCACGCTCCAACTCGGACAAACACACACGGGACACTTGGATGATGACCTTACCTGTTGCGTGGATTTCGGACGGCCCGCTCTCCCNCAGGCCTGTACCGTCGTTGCAGCCAAGTTGCAGCCTCCAGGAGAGATCGACTTGAAGGGCTTTTTACATGATATACCGCTTAGGTGACAGGTGTTTGTACAGTCGCGAGCATAAAGATGTGGACGGTACCGTCCACATCTTTATGCTCGCGATTGTACCGCATATTTTGGCACAAATGTGGGAGATTCGACCGAATTTTTGGCATACCACTAGTAATCTGCAAAGGGGTGGGTTGTACTAAAATAGTGCGACAGTGCTGGGTTTGCTTGAGGATATCGACTTATTTTTTGCGGGTAATCAACTCTGGAAATATTGCTGGGCGACACCCCCCAAAATATTTCGCGGGAGATAGTTCGGATTCGGCGAAATAGATAGGAAGCAAGGGGGTGAAAGGGGGATATGCAGTCCAGTGGTGTAGGACACCCGCCGAGGTTCGATCCGGTTCTGCGCGGGAAACCCAATTGGCTATAATACGGTATTTAAATACGGTATTACATTTAGTGGTTAATGTGTTAAATTTTTTGGGGGTAAAGCATGGGGTTTGTTTTTGTTTTGGTCGTGCTTCGGCCACTAAACCCGTTGGTGCTGGAAAGGAGAGAGACGGGAGAAAAAACGGGCGGGGTTGCCAAATCAACAATGGTCGAGGCTGGCAGAGGTCGCGGGAAAAAAAAGAGCTGAGGCCATGTGAGCTTCGGGAGATGTTTAAATAGCCGCCACATATTTCTTCACGCGCGCACACATACACACACACACACATGCAGGAGCATGTGGGTGGGGTGGGTGGCAGGCAGGCAGAAACGGGAGGGGAGAGTGCGAATTTTCCCGCCGTATAGTTTGGCGCGAAAAAGTAGGGATTAAAACCCGTCCCCCACTGGAGTTTAGAGTGTAGGACATGTGGGCGTCGCTGGCGTCGTTTCTAGAGGCGCCCGCCAACTTCCACTAAAAACCAATAAACATGGCAACGCGGCGTCGGCGGGACTTTCAGAGAAAAATATGGGGAGGGGGGGAAGGGAGAGGGCGCGATGACGCAAGCGCACTTCTTTTTTATAACATTTTGAGGGAGGGAAGAGTGGGGTTTCCGGCGACGCTGCCGACGCCGACGACGCCAGCCAGTCCCCCACCCGAAAGACCACCCTCCCTTCTCTTGTTGGCATCGGGCCAGGTGCGGGGTTGCCAGCATGGGCTTGCAAACAAAGCCGTGGCGGAAGAGCTGGGGTGGAAGTTTGGCAACGCTGGGGAGTGGGTGGCCGGGTGGAACGGGGTACGGGGCAGGGTTAGGAGGGTCGAGGGGGCGGGTGGNTGCACCTGAGAAGTAGGACAGGCGCAGCTTTGGAAATAGGTGGAGGTTGGAAATATGGTGTGGGAGGGGGATTGACGCAAGCGCGCGTTTACGAAATGATTTATGGCATTGTTGGACACCTGGTTTTTGCTGGGTAGCTGGCGGTGGTCTTGGGGGCATTGTTGCGAGTAGGGATTGATGATTGTGCGGGATACATGCAAGAATGTACGGGAGGTCCGGTCATACGAGTCGCATGACACATTGTTCAGAAAAGATGATGCACAACACTTATCGTATACCATGGGAGAATGAGCATGAATCAATAAGCACACACTAACATACGTACGAGAAATGTAGTTAACTTGAGTTTTTAAAACGCAAGCTATTAAATTAAATACTTAACCCTGGAACCGTGCTGTGGGGTCTTTTTGGACCCCAAGGAAAAAAATGCATTAAAATGATCATTACAATGAACTTTCGCCATTTTTTGCAGTAAAAAACAGGCAGTGGAGGTTTATTTTAATTAGCTATCATTTTAGGCATTGTTCAAAGAATGATTGTATAATTATAGTCAATACATGGAAAAGTATTATATACTAATTAATTAAAATAAAAATATGGTGGGGTCCGAAAAGACCCCACGGAACGGTTGCCGTAATACTCGTAGGCACGGCACGGTTCCAGGGTTAAATGATGAAAGAGATGCATAAGAAGAGCCCCAGTCGTACAAGCATAAGTACATCAGGTGGTAATTTTTGTAATAAAAAAAACAGAAAATAATGTGCCACCAATAAACTTGTAACGACAGCTGGTTAGCTGCAAGGGCAGCTTGACCTCTGACCTACAGGTGCCAGGGGATGGATGATGTCCACACTGTATTTATAATTTGAGGCAACTTCTATTACATAGGAAAAACTACTCATGATACAGGACGAGTACCAGTTGGATGACTTCAATTTGTATGTGCACCTCCTAACCTTGACCTTGTAATGTCATTGGTCAATCACTGAAGAACAAAAGAGTGGAGTGGTACTACTTAATATGCCGATCATTTGGGCATTATGCTTAATGTTGGATAGAGTATGCCTTACTGGCGTGAGGGAGGGTAGTAGTCGGTGGGGGCAGCGGGCTGTGTCGCAAAGGCAGAGATAAAGGATAGGTGTGTATCCGCTGAAGATAGGTCTGTATCCGCAAGGAAGGAACGTTAGGCTTGGTTAGGTTAGGTTGGTACAGCATACCCGTTCCAAAATCCAAAAAATCAATCCTTGCATCCTTGCCTTTGCAATACAGCCCAGCTGCCCCCAGCCACCACTCACCCTGCCGCCCGCACGCCAGTAAGGCCTACTCTTCCCTAATGTTCACTATAACTTCACGCCTTCACCTGTTAAAAGTTTTAAAATATATTTTTACAATATCTCGACTTTATTATTGCCTTGATCTGGTTTCGAAAGACAAACAAATGTAATCAGCGTTTCAATAATCTTGGCCTTACCCTGTACTACATGGGAAAGTGATGCAGCAGATATAAGCATGAGGAGTGGTAGCTCTTTACAGGGACAAATAAAAGAATCACTTATTAGCCAGTCTTGAATGTATTACTGTAAAAGGAAAATCACAGTCCACCTGGATGATTTTATATGTGCGGGATTGACATCCCGAAAAACACCACTGTAATTTTATGGCGTGCCATAATGCTGTTCAGTGACAGCGCAGCAGCAGCATTCACGTCAGCATTGGTAGGCAGTAATCAGAACTAGATAAGTAGTGACAGATTAGGGGGGGCGGGGGAAAGGGGGGAGAAACTGACATTGTAACTCTTTGGACACAAACCAAAAGTATGGTGTTGAACATTATAGTTGTCCAGTGAAATGGGAGTGAGAGCAGCAGCGGCCAAAAGGCCGCTGAGAGAGGTGTTGGCAGCTCCATCGCCCAGCAAAATGGCAAGGCGGGATGAGGAGGAAGATGATGAAGAAGAAGAGGATGATGCTGAAGTAGAAGAAGACGAGGACGAGGAATGTAGGAGTCCCTCAACGCAATCAACGTCACTTCTGACCTTTCCAGATGAGGACTGGGCAGGGTCAATCCTGGCCAGGACGCTTTTGTCCGGTTCTTCCTCACCAGGTCTGTTGCTCTACATGTGACATACCCTTGGTAGAAGACTGTTAGCTAAATTTTATAAAATTTGTACCTAGGGCATCTTCCCATAAGCACGGCTTCCTCGGGGGCTGGCTGCTGGGACACCCCCCAGACCGTACGCTGTGCGGAGACAGGAAAATCTTACTTCCAACTGGGCGTCGGGCTTGGTACTTCCAGGTACCGGCAGCAGAGGCTAGCAGTGCTTAGACTATCTGTCGTCAAGCTGCATCGCTGTCGGCAAGGAGCAGACCCACGCCTTCGCAGGTACATTATTACAATAAACAGTTGGTATGGTAATACATGGCTTGTGTACTTCAGTCCATCCAGTTGCATGTACTAAGCAGAGTCTTGCTGACCAGTTACTTAGTACCCACTACTAATTGGTAACTGCTAAGTGCATGACTCAGAGTGGTCAAATATCTAGCCAGCAAGTGTTGAATAATGGAAGTGAGAAGTATGGTGTGCGAGGCTAACAGAAATGGCAAATGTGCTTTTTTTTGAGCGATATAGTACATTAATTTCATGTAAATGGTATATGTGGTGAATCTGGCTGCTCCTGATGGTTGCATTAGCTGTAAGCAAATGATAGTACAAAATATACAAGATATTGACACCAGCCAATGTCACACTTCCACGTTCAAGTTAATATTTATTTCTATGTTTTTGTGTAATTGCATTTTGCTATGCCTAAATTTTGTGGCATGAAAAGTGTTCATATATACAATAAACAGTAGGCTACATACTTGGGTGTAGTCGTGGGGAATATGAAGGTACTTGTGTATATTCAGTTTGGAGAGAGTTTGGATTAAAGTTTGGAAACCTCTAGATCCGCTACATTTTAGGTTCACATGTGCAGGTATGTTCATATATACAGGCGCCTTATAGTGACTCTGATAATAGACATTGCAGAACATGCCAATGCTTCCAGAATGGTCAATTAAAGCATTTCATAAAGTAGTGGCATGCCAATGTATAACTAGCTTGATATCGGGAATATGGATATAATTAGCATGCCAATCATGAGTTTTTTTTGCATAAATTATTTATTCCCGTCGTATGCACGATAAATGTTACTAAATACTATTGCTAAAAATGGCTGATGGGCACAAAGTGTAATCAAGTTCAGTTTGTGAAAGTGCCCTTTATTTATCGGACATCTGCATGACCAATACTGATCTTCTGAGGTGAATCCCTTATGAATAATAAAGGAGCGACTCTTCTGAGGCATGCACAAGCCTTGCTACCTAGTGCAAGTGAGTGTTGTGACAATCAATCAATTAATATATATATTTTTTTTAAATTGGCTAATTGTATGTTCAGAAAGATGGCTAATAGCCAGGGCGGTGGAAATTGCACATCATAGCCATTGTGCTACCAGTTTTTAAGATTTGATCTAGTTAGCTTTTATCGCACAGCACTTTGTGAAGTAAAACACTGTAGTGCAACAACATTGAAGAAAAGGGTATGGATGTGGGCTCAGTACTAAAAGGCTTGGAATCAAGCAACAATGTGTATCATGTGATACGAGAAGAATGTGTGGAATGAGAGAGGGGGAGAGGGGGAGGGAGAGGGAGATGCCTTTATCTTAGCATGCTTGTAGTACACGAGAGAATTTCTGAATTCTCCCTAGATTACCTGTATCATAATCTACTCTGAGCTCTCCAAGAAATAAATAAAAAATTCTGGGATTTCAAGACTTGTGCACGCCCCATGGCATCGCCCATATTTTCCTGACTGGAATGATAATTTATTATGTAGCCTTATTCAGTATTAGTAGTGACTTCTGCGAAAGCATCACTGATGAATTAAGGTCCATTCACATATCCATGATTTGGATCTAAAAGCAAGTGATTTGCTAAGTAGGAGTTGCAATGGAGCAATACTAGTTACAACACTTTTTTAATTGTGAATTGTACCGTATTCAGCATATACTGCATACATTGTTCAACTTCATAAGGGATCTCTGCCCCATATACAGTATGTGCAGGAACTGCCTTATGAAGCTGATTTTGGTGTTTAACAGTGACAATGGCTTTTGTGACATTTTATGCCTCTACCTAATTGTATGATTTTTTTTCAGGGGGTATCTCCCACCTTCAACAACAATGTTGCATGACACCACAATTTTTTGCATCACTATACATATTCTTCATGTTTGTTGTCATGGTGTCACCTTTGTTGCATGCTACATTTTGTCTTCATTCTATGGTGGGACAGGGAACTGGAATCAATGGCATTATTTCTGACTGTAATTGATTTTCTGGTAGTTCGTGCTCCATATTAGATTAGCATCTGGGAATATAATGAAGTCTGTTGGAGCTAATCATAACAAAATGTTAACCACAATACCAGGCCTATAAATATTACTGTGTCTCAAAATTAAGTACCATTTGGTTGTAAAATTTATTTCAAGAACTTCTTCCAAAATTCAACATGGCCACAAGGCAGCATAGGTCTTTGATGCAAACAGCATGTCAGTCGAAGCATTTTTCAAATCATGGTACTATATTCTGTAAGCCTATGTTGGGCATTCTCCTCCAAGCCTTTTCTTTCACATTTTGGTCACTCCTTATGGGCTGTTACTTGCCAAAATGTTCTGGGAGATGGCAAAACATGTGTTGATCACTCAGTCCAGGGTATAGCCATGGTCCTGACTGTTGTTCATTGACGTCCCACTTGAACTGTTTGAGAAGAGTCTTTGCATAGACACTACTCAAAGTCTCAGACATTTCCAGTGGTGCACCTTTGAGTGTACAGACCATGGTCCAGACACTGGACCATGTATCACATGTTTTGCCATCAGTGAGATCATTTTGACAGGCAAAAGCCTATGGAGTGACCAAGCGATGAAGGAATAGGCTTAGGAATAGGTTTGCAAAATCTGCTATGGTGGTTCTAAAAATGCTTTTATGGACATGGGCTATGTGTGCTGTATTAGGTGAAGATCTGTGCCATTTTGTGGCTATGTTGATTTTTGGGAGAGGCCAGATTGTACTTACTTGTGGGGCATGGCAATAATATCCATGTTTCCTCTCTTCAGCCTACTCCACCTACATCACATCATCAAATTCATGGATGCATCATGGACAGAAGTAATGCACCCATAACAGTTCTTCCATTATGTTATGTTGTACAGTGCTCATGTGTCGAGAGTAATGCAGTGTAAATAATTACTCGAGACCTATATATTAGTAAACTGCAACCAAGTTGCTTATACTTCCAGGTCAGTCCTTATCTGCAATACCTTGAGGCGGCTGGAACGGGAGATGGCCCGGGAGTCTAACTCCGTGCCCCCTACCACCCCCCCTTCTCCACCTCCAACCCCAGTGCAGCAGGCTCTAAGGGAATGTGCTAACCCTTCAAGGGCCACCCCCTGTCCATCCCCAGAACCACCCACTGCTTACAACCCCAACCCTCACAATCACCAATCAACAACCTCCGTTCCAGGGTCTGCCCCTGGACCAACTCCTCCACCTCCACCCTCAGTCCCTCCAGACACAATCAACTGGGGATCAGTGTTAGGCCTGGAGCTGGACTCGCTCAACAATAACAGCAGCAGTAGTGGGGTCTCCACTTGGCGGCTGCACGACTCCTCTGATGTGGACGACCTCGATTGTGTCATGCGTGTCCTTGTTGGTACCTAGCCCCCTCCCCCATATGCGCCCCTTGACCTCTGGAAAAAGATACACAAAATTGCTTTTTAATTTCCTCCCTTTCTCCACCCAGTGATGAGGAATGAAAGAAAGGAAGAAAAAAAAAGCCAAAGACTCTCTTTCGTACAAAGGGAGGGATTTATTTTTTAATTTTTACTTGTACAGCAGCAATAAAAAGTGCTTATACGGAATCCCAATTCTTTTAGAGCTCCTCAAAAGATGTCACACATGGAAAAGAAGTCGATTCTGGTGAGAGTGGAGCATTCCCTGGGCGGATAAGCAGTACTGTCATGCACCCTGCTTTTTCAGCAGCTGCAGCCTCTGCATGTAATGGAAAATGTTTTTAGGCTCCATTTATATCAGACAGTAGTAAACTACTGTAAAACCTGCCTTGTGACACAGCAAGCAGGGCTCATGCAGGCACAGGTGAAACCATACACAAGTGCGAGTTGATCCATGCATGCTTCCCTAGCTCCTTGGCACTGCTTGCAGGGTTACAGGGCAGTTTTTTCCAGTAGTGTCGTAATGTTACAGAAGATAAGTGAAAATACCATTAGAAATGTTTTGGAATTCATCCAAGTAAAGGCAGTACTATCGGACTGCATGCATACAATGCATATAAAAATTATTTCCAAGTTCTGTGCAACGAACACCAAAAATTTTTGTGCATCGTACAATTCATTATGGCCACCAAGCCTATTCTTGACACTTAAAACTATGATGTGTGAAGCATCTGAAAAATATCTCACCTTCTAGCACATCAGTGAGAAACAAAATTGAATCAGTTTTAACTCCCAGAGCTTTTGCTATGTCCATATAGCTCTGTGGCACACGTTTTGGCCCAATTCGTGTGTCGAAATATGCCTCCAACATATGAGTCAAATTTCCAGCAGTCGTATGAGCAAACAAGAGTTTCTGAGCTTCAGTGCTTCCAGATGAATAAATCGCGATCTGCTTTCCCGATGCAGACCAGCGTGATATGGTTAACGCAACATCATCAAAAATGCTAGTGAAAAACAGTGTCAGTAATGGCTTGTAATGCCAAAATACATCATATTACCCTGTTATTATTTGTATTGACTCAAACAAAGACTTACTGGCTCACCAGCCGAGCTTCATTATAACCATCTTTCCAGATGCGACCCTGAAGTTCCTTCAGGGCTGTAGTCTTGCTGTCCTTGTCCATCAACCAAAAGACAAAGGACATTACTCCCTGGATAACATCTTCACGACTGTTTTCTGCTGAAGGAATGGATGGTGCTCCGGTCTTGCTTTCCTCTTCAGCCTTTCAATAAATAGCATGTAATGTACTGTCATTTTAAAAAGGTTGTTCGTGTGAAATAATGGGGCTTACTTGTCAACACACAAGCAAAAATGATACTGGTACTTACTTCAGATCGTAATATGGCCACAAGTTCTTGCAGACTGTTGTCCTTCCAGTTTGCCTTCAGGTATGTTTCTATATTGTCTCGTGCATATGGGAAGAGGGTATCCTACGGGACACTTATGCATTTAATATATAAATAATAAGAATATATATAATCAGACTATATATATAAATAAAATAAATACTGTAGCCTACTGGTACTGGCTTACTTTGACGAAAGATATGGAAGTGGTGGTTCCTTCGATATCTAGGAGAACCACTTTCGCTAAATTCAAAAGCCCCTTAACTTCTGGTGAATTCATCTTGGAGGAAGCCATGGAGAACTATCTATTCCTCTTTTCCTACGAAGCAGAGTCCTGCACGATTCCTGTTACACACGTGCCCACTGCCCAGGTGGCCCAGGTGCTGACGGCGGCCATCAAGGACTCGCGCACTCTATCGGATTCGTACGGAATGTTAGCATAAGGTTAGCACTGTCACACTAGATGGCAGTCGGATAGAACTATTGATTTCAATAATTGCATGTTGTACATGTACAGTCACTTCCAGGAGTAAGGTAGCGGACCTGGAGTCTAAAATAGCCTCCAAGTTCCAAGAGAAGTAATCCTCCCTCTTCATCACCACTAGTGTACCAAGTGACCGGGACTAGTAGTCCCGGGTTCGATCCCCACCCGGGGTTCCCACCTTTATCCGTACAGAGTTGGGCCATCTCTGGCTTCATTTCGGGTGGCAATTTCCGACGATTAGAGACATTGCACTTCGCACATCCCCTCCTACCTACCCTTGGAACAAACTAAATACTATCTTAGCATACCGGTTCCACCCAGATGGTGGTATTCCACCCCCCTAAAGGAGATGTAACTCCCAATGGGGTAATGCAAAAAAAAAAAAAACAGGTCCGCTACCTTACTCCTGAAAGTGACTGTACAGTGTTGTTGGCCTACAGTATAGGGAGAAAACTTTATATTTGATAGCTAATAACATCGCGGCAATGGTTATATGAACGCCATTATGATTATGTCTGATTATTATCTAATGCGACCTGCACTATAGCTCAATTTGATATATTTTTATTTATTTATTTATGTTATTTTTTAAAATACCCCGTGATAGGGTGGAGCTCTCTTAGGGGGGAAGGGGAGGTTCCCATGGGAGGGCGCTGTAATTTTAGTAATTTCTGACTTTGTGAAATACACCAGACCTTTTCTCCTGGCCCTGGGCAGAGTAGGGAGTGCAATTCTGCCCCGGAATGTCGGGTGAAAAGCGG
>KZ539266.1:13698-27864 GCA_000934665.2 Catajapyx aquilonaris
AACCCGGCCAAGTAGAGGTGACGGGGACGGGATTTGAACCCCGGCCTCCCGCTTGGCTGGCCAGTGGCGTAACCACTAGACCTGCCACCATGCCTCCCTTTTCACGTTGATATTTTAAATGCATTTTTATATTATATCGATATAAATGTTGATTCCAATCACATTCGTTTTGAAATGACAGAAACACATTGTTATTTGTACTTGACAACTTTATTATTTGGCACAACAATCTTAATGATAGCACAAATTACCACGTGCAAATCTACAGCTTACGTACTGTATGCCACGCAGGAGGAAGCCCATATAATTATGATGCAAAAGTAATGATTGTGGAATAAGAAAACGTGTGATAAATGCAATATAGTGTCTTCTACGCGCCAAGTCCGGGATAAAAGATTAGCAATACGGTTTTTCATGGTTGAGATATCTGCGACATGATGCTCATATTTGTCAAAAAATTTCATTTATGCATTTTTAAATATTCAAACATACCTCAGTTGAACCTGATTACAGTTCCGATTAAAGACACTTGGTTTCAATCACTACGACTAATAAGAAAGCAAAATGGATTTGTTGTTGACACTATTTACCAAGGCACTTTACAGAGCAAACTTTCTAGATCTAGAGAGAGAGAGAGAGAGAGAGAGAGAGAGAGAGAGAGAGAGAGAGAGAGGGAGAGAGAGAGAGAGAGGGAGAGAGAGGGAGGGAGGGAGAGATCGGATTTTCATCTATCATTTTCAGAATTCAATTTTTCCCTTATTATTATTATTTTACAAAAATGCTTGGGATATTATGGGTCAAACAATTCAGGTTTGATTTTGAATATAATTTTCGGTAAAATTTACAAGATATCCCAAAGTGCTTGTAAAATGATAAATGATAATTTCTTTACATCACTGTATATGCTATCTTTATCCCTTTAGTGCTAATCACAATATCAATTTTCTCTTTCCGATCCGAATGGACAAGAAACCTCAGCTCATGTGGGGCTAAGGTCGAATGGTGTCCAAAATCCATTGCATATATGATCCTACATTAGTAAACAACGCAGGATTCCCCAATATGCATATTTCACTTCTCATTCCACCCAGATATGTAAACCACTTGGTCTGGATTTCCCTTACAAAGATAAGTGCATCTCCAATACAAGGATTAGTTCCAAGTGCACTCTGTACACAAACATGTCCTCCTCCTATGTTACCTTGTTCATGATGGGCCTCTGCGCATGCTCCAGGTGATACAGTCTTGACATACAGATGCTCTAAACTTCCGACCCTTTCTGTGAATTTATAATATTTAAAAATTAAAAATTATATTTAAAATTTTAAATTAAATTAAGACTCACCAGACTTGTAAAAATTTGCACCACTCCATCCGACAATTAACATGCCCTCGTGATTGTCATCCAAGTGCTCTAGTCTGTCAAGGCAAATCGGCTGGATATGTCCTAGAATACGCAAATGTTTGTCTTAATGACTGATACGAGATTTTTTGATTGTTTTTTTTAGCAAGGTTGCAAAGGACATCTCTAAACACACTGGCCCTGTGACATATATAGGAGCACACGACACTTACTGGAGAAAGTAACAGGCGAGGACAGTCGGACAAGAGCAAGGTCGTGCCAAAGATAGGGCTGATTGTACCAGGGTTGCAGGTTGATTTCTTCAATCCTTATATCGACTGGAAGGGGCAAACATGTGTCGGATACACAGTCTTGCCCTTCGTTAGACAGGTCGTGCTCTCCCAGTCTGACCTTCCACCTGACACGAATATGATAATTAACTGGTGTATTTGAAACAACAATATACAGTATGATACTTACAAACGATAGTCGACTGACTTATTAAGAACGCAATGAGCAGATGTGAGTACATATCGTTTAGATATCACTGTTCCTTCGCACACCCATATCATCTTCCCATTTTCATCTGCATATGCAAAACATTTTGGTTATTACCATGAAAATTATAATGAGATATTCAATGCCTGCCTGGATATCCAATCAGAGTAATCCAAGGTGCAGTAGTGTAGATGTTGTTAATGTTTGCTGCTGGGACACATTCTCCAAGAATGTGACGATTAGGGTGTGTTTTAGAAGTGCTGCTGAAAGTAGTTGGCGGCACTTCCGGTACCCTTGCCGATTCTTCTTTGACATCTTCAGGGTAGTAAGTGTCTTGAGGCAAGGGACAGCAAACCTACCATGATATAAAAATAGATATATTTTTTAAATTTGTATATACACCACATAAGTCGTCTGCATAGTTTCCTCTTTTTAATGTGATGTTTTAAACGCATGGTAAAAAAAAGCAAAACAAGGACCTGTGATTGGTGTAACCGGTCCTGTTTTACTGGAGCCGGATTAGGCGGCTTGAGGCACTATTTTATTCTGGCTGTCTTAACTGTCAAGTGCAAGTCTGGTTGAACAAGAATAGTAGTCCATCGTGTGTAAGGACGACCTATACACGAAACTCTTGCAATTTCTACTCACGACTGTACATACCAGATTGCACTGGATAGCTCAAAATTACCTTTGGGTTTTTTCCTTCAAAACCACACCCAGAATTTTGAAGGAACTCGCTGTCTTGCGGACTGACTGGTTTGTTGGACAGTATTTCTAGCAGCGAAGGGCAGTGAAGAATATTAACACAGTTTCCTCTGTGGTTTTCAGGTGTTCTGCATGAACCGTCATCGGGAAGAACGCTTTCTTGAACCGCAGGATTTAAAAAAAAAAAAGATAAGCCAAGGTTAAAGTGTCATCACAGGAATTAAACGAATTCATATGCAAATTGATGTATCGCGTATAACTTACGTGCATTGGTCACAGCCCCAATGACCAATATGGATACAAACGCGAATTTAAGACTGTTCATTATGCACTGATTGGTCCCCTGAAGGAGATGGTCACTTGGTCACAGATGCTCACAAACTGAGCCAATTACAGGAGGACTGGCTCTCCTTCCGAATCAAGCAGCATTGCAACTGCGCAAATGTATTCTGCTTTGAAGTCACGGCTAGACCAGCGGAAAAACCCCCCTGTTCTAGCTTCTGAACATTGAGTGACGTCATTGCATACTGTAACCTGCAACTGTAAATTGAAGGTGCCAAACTCTTCATGCGAAAATCCGGATTTCGCAACTTTTTTTCCATGGGAAAGATCTTGCGTCATGTCATGGCCACCACTTCTTTCTATCCCGGTAATGTTACATGGAATATAAACGAGTCTGAAAATTTCCACAGAATGATTTGACTATTTGACTATTAGATCAGTAAATGTTATTGCGGAAGTGGTCTGTGTGTGTGTGTGTGTGTGTGTGATAGCCTGCTGAAGGCATGTGTTTTGTGGTCGGATAAGGATTTTCCATATGCATTCCACTGCATCCGTGTAGAGTGGATTCTATGAACTGTCATTGTGTGGGTTTTTACACTACGCACATTTTGCCCACGATACAAATTACTAATTAGTGACACCAAAATTCTTGGACCTATTAATCAAAAATCAAGGAGTTGGACAGATTACACAGCACATGTGAGATAAAATTAGGCTTAAAAATTTATTTATAAAACTACCATAAGAGTTCTACAGTATTAAATGTTAATCTTAAATTCTTCTTGAAGACAATGCAATTGCATAGTCATAGCGTATTCAAGTCTAATAGAGCATAATTATCTAAAAATGAATATGCACACTGATGTTTTTGCTATACAATTTCTAACCATCGAAGGACTTCGCTTAAATTTGAAAAGGGAAATTAATATATAACTTGGACTAATGGACTACCCATGAGCCAGGGTTAGGCGTGATTTGAGCGAAGAGGAAAAATAATGACATAATTGTGTGCGTGTATGCGTATTTTGCCTGCATGCGTGCTGGTGTTTCTGAAGGTTGTACTGTCCACTCTCAGCATAAATTTTCATCTATATCTTTAAAATCCTTGCGTTACTGATTGGTCCGCCGCATATTGTTGTTACCGCACGCTTCCTAGTGGGCCACATCTATTGTTACTGCGACGTATTGTTACCACCACCTTTCTGATTGGCCCCCGTTCCGAACATGCGCAATGGGGGGAGGAACCTCAGTTGTCAGCTGACTGCCGATGAGGTAACACGGGTCGTCTCTCCCGTCAACCGCAACAGTACCCTTGTTCCATCCACACCCGTCCGCCCCGAGGGTCGTATGCGCGGATGTAGAAATGTATGGTCTTTCGAATGTTAGTGTACGAATAGTATTTTTTTGTGTAAATATGCTATCTTAAAATAGCTTTATTGTAATATTATTGGATATCATGTGATCATCCCTTAGATTATTATCTTAGCAGTAGCCAACATCACGGCATAGAAGCACGCAGCAGCCTATGCGGATGATGGCTTCGGAAGGTGTAATTCAACGTCATAATATGATAGTTCACTAACTTTTTGCAACTATGAAATAATAGCTTACATTCACAAGCAAGATAATTATTTATTTTGCTCGCCTCTTCTCACAGTATATTATCAATTAGCTGCTCCATAACCCTGAAACATTAACTACAACTTACCGAAGTTTTTATTAGACGGTTTTGATGATTACTGATGACATCATAATTATATTTGTTATGGAAAATTTTCTTTCCCCTTTTAATATCACAATACAGTGACAAAGAAGGAAATAATATTCCAAATGCCTTGGGGCAGATTTGGTTATGAGTAAAAGTAGACAACTAGATTCTTACGTGCTTTGCCGACCTTGCAGAGTGCAGTGGAGTATGATGGTATTCGAATGACAACTTACAGACCTTGATTTACAGTGTCAATGTCTAGCGGTTGCCACATAAAAATGAAAGTTGTTTTTTAAAGTCCTAATCGTATGCCATCTTCAGCCTCCTGTGTCGCACTACATCATTCTGTAGCCTTTGCAGTATCGAAGATATTTGAGGTATCGGATAGGAAACATCGAGAGTGTAACACTTATGGGTAAATATTTATTGCTTGTCTGAAGAAAATGCACGCGGCCTTTATATAAAGGTTGTTGCACTCAAATCAATAATTTCGCTTCAATAATATATCATTGTCCACATTACCGACAGTGAGTAATGGCACTATAGAGTTGGTGGTGCCATATAATTACTCAAGGTCGAGATTACACGCAGGACCATAACCTATTTTTGTCTACAATATCTTCCTCACTTTTATGAGCCTCATAATTTACAACTTCCTCTCTATCAATCAGTAAATGCACAACATTTTGATTGTCAAAGAGTAGGCAATGCACAGTCAAAATGTCATCCTCTCTAGTCACTTCCATAAAGTCCACCAGTAGCAGCACAAGCTAGCAAGCCTGTGCGTGCATCACGTTGACTATGGTATTGATGTAGACGAAATTAAGGATTGACAGTGTCCAGAATCCATTGCAGGTATGCTCCAACTCGAGCATGGACAACAGGCACGTTCGTATCTGTGCAGTTGTCTTGACCTCGAGAAACTACGCCAACTACTTGGAATCTGTTGTTTGGCTCGGCCAGCATCAGGGTAGCACCTGAATCAGCACCACATCGCCCCTGACCTGGTACTCCTCCAGTACACACTTGGAGAGAACCCAATTGGACTCGGTTTCCATACAGGTTGGCACAATTGCTGATGGGCACTACGGACACCCGGGTACTACGCAATACGTCACTGGTAGTGGCTGAAAAGTATTGTTTTTCTCACATTGTTGGGCCAGTAGAGATTATTTGCATATATGATAAGCTCACCATTTGGAAATCCCAGACTTCCCCATCCTGTCATGTAGATGACCTGTTGCGTATTGTCGATATCATCTGGTGTGTTTGGATCTTTGTCGAAAGGCAAGCAGATTGGTCTGACTGAATCTAGAATGATATTGAGAATTATCGTAGCTGTAACTAGCAGCAATTTCAAAGTAGAGGAGTGTCATAGATTAGTACCTGAAAATATTACAGGATTTCTGAGCCTGATCAAAGCTATGTCATTGATAATTCCAACAGTCATATTGTAGCTAGGATGCGGTGGGGCAGATGCCACGTCGTAATCCTGAGGAAGAGGTAGGCATGTGTCGCCAACGCAATCTAAGCCTCCATTCGAGATAACGTGCTCTCCCAGACGTACTCGAACCCTGTAATTGTACGAGTAGTAGTAAATATATATAAAACTTCATAAGAATATGAAATGTAAATAAATAAGACACCTTACAGGGGTAGGCGTCCTGTTGGTCCGGTAACGCAGTGAGCTGCTGTCAGTACGTAACGATTCGATATCAAAGTTCCACCACACCTCCAGTTAAATTGCTCATCCCTACCTGTGTAGAAAAACAAGATTATGACACCATTTTTCAACAATACTGTGTGTTGTTCGCAGTTTTAAAATATTTTTTTTGCTTACTTGTGTATCCGAGGAGAGCACTCCATGGGTACTGTCCAGGCTGCGGATTTTCTCCAGCAGTTGGGTTCTGAATTGGTATGTTAGACCTGCCACACAGAGGATAGCTAGGGAATAGTCGTCTATTGCGATGGCCCTCAAACGTACCCCCTCTGGTTGGAGATGAAGTAGGACAGCATACCTGGCAAAGGCATGGCATTTGAAAATAATCGGTAAACTATAACTTTTAGAGGCATTTTAATAATTTCTGAATTTGTATAGAGATCATTATGCAGTTACCAAAGGATTGCTTCCCTCAAACCCGCAAGTTGACTGTTGCAGTAATATAGTGTTTTCCGGGCTGACAGGTTTTTTTGATACCAAGTCCATCAATAGAGGACATTGTGTGATGTCGATACAATTTCCAGGACTACCATTTGGGGTACGACACTCATCACCCACGTCACCAATAGATGGGAATGACAGATCTAAAAAGATGATGACAATCTGTATTATTTTGTCGATTGAATCAGTAGAAGCAACAGAAAGTGACGCTTTGTTATGATTAGGAACGTGAGAATTCTACGCTACACTGATTAACATATACGCACGTGTACTGTATACTCGATTTACCACTAGTAATAAAGTGTAAAATTGCAGAGAGCCTGAATTGGCAACACTGGGCCCTTTCAATTGCGCGGTAGGTGCTTCGGTACGAGCAATTATTTTTATATTGATATATTGCAATAATTTGTTCACTACTACAGACACTTGATGCTTTAATAAAGACGTGAATCAAAGTAAGCCAGTGTATAATTACATAACAAAATAATGTCATTTCATTCACCTAAACGTGTTACTAAATTTTGTAACATAATACTTAAAGCAATAACTAAACATTAGGGATATTACATACCTGCATAGACCAATCCAAATAAGGCGAGGAAGAGCGCAATGGATTTCATGGCTGCTATCTGGATGACTCCTGAATGAAAATGAACTGTGTCTAAGCAGTGGTTCCCCCTATGCACGCTGCTTCTAAGAAATCCTACAAAACCTGTTCTCTCTCACTACCTGTAATTTCGCACGATATTATATACGCAAATGTCATGGTGAAGGTCATCCCACTCACTTTTCCCTTATTGATTTTTTTGGGGTCTTATTTCAAAGACTCATTGTGTCATTCTATGTGAAGTCGTAAACTATATAAGCAAATAGCATTAATGACATAACTTCGATATCAACAACGTATTTAGAAACTGGAAGGTGTTTTATGGGGATTCCTAAACATATTTTGATTATGGTCCTAATAATTGCCATATCACAGGCAATAATTTATCAGGATAATTGTTTTTCTGGCAAAAATTTACACATGACTTCAATATTCAGTTTTTTTGACATTTTTCCTGGAGATCTTTCTACAATTTGTAAATGAGTCAAGTTCCCAAAATACTGACATACACATACATAAATATTATGACACTAGAAACTAGAGTAAGTTTTGAGCAGGTATTATTGCCCTCACCATTTATAAATAATTTTCATATTAATTTTGTTAACGTCACCAATAATAATATTTTGCTTGTTCACCCCTGGGTTCATATAAATTGGTATAAGCTATTGCTATTTAGCCCTTCTGTTACCTTTTACACTTGATGTTGCCAGTAGAGGTATCAGATGAATATCTACAGTAGAGTTGTCACGTCGAACTACTGTACATCAGTTTCCACCCAGAAACAGCCCCATAACAGGACAGGAATTGAGGCAAGCCAATTCACACACCCCACTTTTTCTACAACCCATATCCGGGGGATAACGATAGGAAGGAAGGAAGCGGTTGTGAACTTAACAGTTATTCCGGAACAGTTCTGGACTAACATCGGGAAACCACAAGATGGATGGCTTGGAATTCAAACCCAGACATTTATTTAGAAAACCTTCGAGTAAAAAACACAATGTTGGTATGTTCCTCATGATGGTATACCGTGCAATGTTTGGTGTATTTAAGGTGCGATATTATCGAGAATCCAAGTGAGATAGGCGCCAACTCTTGTGTATATCCCTGCCAGCCCACTTTCACCGCAGCGTTCGGGTCCTATTGAAACAACACCTGCAGCATAGAAGCACACTTTAGGTCCATCTGCATCGACCAGCATGAGAGGTCCTCCTGAATCTCCGCGGCACGAGTCTTCGCCTTTCACTCCTCCTGCGCAGATTTGTTGGGAACCCAGCTCTAACTGTGTTTTGTAGTCACTGCTGCATTTTCGTAGGGGTACAATAGGTACGTAAAGTTTTTGAAGGATATCAGTGCCAGAAGCTGAAAACAAGCAGGAGATTAAGCGAACTAAAGCGATCCACACCACTTGAAACACCCTGTATAAGAGCAATTTTTTCATATGATCATATTTTTAGGACAGTAAAGACTAACAGCAATTTGTGTAGCCCGCCCATACACTCTATACGAATTAACTGCCACTTGGTAATACTTTTCCTAACTTAAATGTCACTAAAGAAATTGGAAGTATGAAAATTATGTCATACTTACGATTAGAAAAGTTAGTGCGTCCCCATCCAGCAACAAAAGCGGCATATTGCAAGCGATCTAAGTTTTCTAGATTACTTGTGGCTAACTCGTTGAAAGGTAGACATATGGGTTGGATGAATTCTGCAATGACATTGCTTCATGACGTCTTCATATTATATTTACACTGAATGAATATCAGTAAGGGACTAGACTTCTTACCAGTAAACGTGACCCTCTTTCTGAGTCGCACTAGAGCTATGTCATTCCTGTATCGGGGAGTGTCATATTGATTATGTACAATAGTAGATTCCACTTGCACATCTTGTATAGGAGGAGCACAGTATCCTTTCTCGCAATCTGGATCTTCAGATATAGTGCGTTCTCCCAGTCGTGCTCGTGATCTTTAAAGTATGGTATGAATAGTAACACCAACTAAAAACCAACCCAGGTATACTACGGCGTAGAATTTGTATCTTTTACTTACAAAGTTGCACCTTGGACATTGATGCAGTGGGCGGCAGTGAGAACGTACTTCTCTGAGATCAAACTTCCACCGCACAGCCATCGAATCTGACCCCATGAATCTGAAAAATTAAAAACATGTTTTACAAACCATGATATGAAACTCCAGTTAATGCTGTCAGAGCACACATGTCACATACTTGTATACCCTAAGAGTGCTGTCCAGGGGAATTCGCCAACTAGAGCATTTTCTCCTCCGACGATCCTCTCAAAGTAAACAGAGACTCCGCATTTGGGGTAGTCGGGAAAAAATCGACGATTACGATGGTTTTGATATGAATTCCTTGGTCTCCCTTGAGGTCTTGGAGAGACTGCGGATGTCACCGACGGCCTGCGTCCTGGAGATACACTAGGTGTGCGATCTGATGAACTCGTAGATTCAGGGCAGCATACCTGTATGAAGGAAGAATATATTTACATGCTTCCATTCCTATAAAATACTAGCTGCGGCACCCGGCGTTGCCCGAGAAGAAATGAATGAAGGGAAAACACCTATACCTGTAGTGTAGCCCGTCAAAATTTTCACGCAGGAGAGCGGCCATGACACTTTTAGGAAGGCCGGGTCGGAAGGACGGGAGAGGTTTGAGGTGTATGAGGCTGACTACAGATGGCAGGCGAACAGTCCCGGACGGACAGACAGACAGACAGAATCACATCCGTCTTTATTTATATATAATCTTATGTGCATTTAACGAGAATAATGTGATATGAAAGTTATAATTTTCTGCTCCTAAAGTAACTAATGAATCAGTTTAGTTGCACCCTCCATATAGGTGCTTCGGTCACCTTACACTGGTAGCAAAATCATCATACTCTATTTGTCAATGTAATCCTGTCAGGAGGTGTACATGTGACCTTCATGTAGCTGCTAAAGCAGACCTTCGTATTTGCCTCGTACGACTAGGTAGAATAATGAAAAGTATATTACCTTGGGAATGTTACCTTCAAAACCACATTGAGAGTTTTGCAAAAACTGAGTTGTTTGGGTGCTAAGCGGTTTCTGAGAGAATAGGCGAAGAAGAGGTCGACAGCTTCGAATATTTATGCAGATTCCAGGGCGATAATCAGGAGTTTCACACCTGCTGCTTCTTTCTGTCAGTCAGGAAATATAATGATACTTTGAGTCATAAAGCTTATAAAAAAGTATCCTTACGTGCATGAAGTGTAGCAATCATCCAAAATATGGTCAACGTGATAAAAACAAACGTCTTCATGTCCACCTACTGAATGACTTCTCAGGTGCGCTTAAGACTTGGAAACCAGCTGCTACGCAATTATGACGAAAACAACGACTGGGG
Organism: Catajapyx aquilonaris; assembly: GCA_000934665.2. Lineage (NCBI taxonomy): Eukaryota > Metazoa > Arthropoda > Diplura > Dicellurata > Japygidae > Catajapyx > Catajapyx aquilonaris. The sequence continues at coordinate 24,394 of KZ539266.1, forward strand.
AGAATATCCGAGGACGAGCATATATATTTTTTTACTGCCAGAACTGTTAGTCACAACCGGCTAGTTGTATATAACGCATGCGTGTCACTTCCATATAGGATGGGGGAAACCCAGAGTTTGATTTCCTTGGTGTTTTCTAGAAGCTGACATGGGATAATCAATTTCGCAGAACCATAACCTTTAGCTACATTTAGGAGTTTTTTGAACTCTTCGCGTCAGCAATTTTTTCCCCCACTGACTTGTGCTTCGAAGGACTACAGGTAGGCTATATGAATAATGGATTTGTTGTCTCTGCTGAAATGCTAGATGAGTTGCTTGAGGACACCAGCGAATTTTTGTGGCATAAACCAAGTAGTATCATTGGAGTTTGAAAATAATTTTATTACATAAACGTACATTTTCTGCCTTTGAAAAATTCTGCCGTACAATGTGATTGTTACAGAGAATACTAAATGTGACCTGGTTTATTTGCAAAAAATATATATAATTTAAAGGGTGAAAACAGTCTCATAGACTATGGCTTAACATTGTCAAGAACCCATTGGACATAAGCTCCCACTCGAGTATATATTCCAGCATAACCTCCTTCTCCACATAAAGTAGGGCCAACTGACACTATTCCAGCAATATAGAAACAAGTTTGACGTCCACCTTCGATGAGCATTAGAGCTCCTCCGGAGTCACCACTGCAAGAATCTTGGCCTTTGATTCCTCCTGCGCAAAGCTGCTCCCTTCCCAACTGCAGTTGGTTCCTGTATGCATTTATGCATGTCCGAAGGGGCACGATAGGAACCTTCAGTTTCTGCAGGATGTTACTGCCTGTGGCTGAGATATTATTAGAAAGAGAGAATGGCATGGATTAGTTAAGTTTTTGTAATCTAGTGAATTGTATAGATTAAGGAAGGCTCGTGTGATCGGTGATAAACCCAGAACAAGTGGTTGATTCATCATTGATTTATCACTTGTTATGCATTTACCATCGATCACGCAACTATACCAGGGGTGGGCAAACTATACGGTCCGAGAAGACAATTTGCGCGGCCCGCGCAAAAATTTCGGTATAGTATTCCTGAAAATGTTGAAAAATTAAATTTGCAAAAGTTTATACCCTGCCTTTCTTTTTAATTATTTTAAATTCACAAAAATATTGTCTTTTATTTATATGGGCCATTTTCATTGATATATTTAGTTAATTTTATAGATTTTCAGAGAATTTAATGATAATTTATGCAATTAATGGAAGTTCATTTAAAACGATGGGTATATAATATTGTAAACTTTTTTATAAGTTGAAATTTCTTTTGTTAGATGCGGCCCGTCAATTTAAAAAAAATCTCTATGCGGCCCATGGAGAAAAAAGTTTGCCCACCCCTACGGTCTTATTAGTTGTGTAAAAGTGGGAGGCTCAAATGTTATCAATAGTTAACTGATTTGCTTTCTTCTTGCGAGATAAATCAGACAGTAGGGACACTTTTTTGGCACATACAAACTTTTTGCAAAACCCGTCACTGTATTCGTTTAGTCGCATATACCAAGTTATGAGTCACTAGCAAGAATAATGGCTGTAATATTGTAATGTTACTAAACGACCACTTGTTGCATTTTCGTGAACGATACTGAATAATGTGATATTGGATGTCACATATCCCATCTTTATAACCTTCAGTAAACAGCACATGTAATAAAATAGAATTGAGGCGTTTTCAGTATCTTTCAGAAAAAAATTACCATTGAAGCGGAACATAAATGAATGTAAATGAAGCGGCACACTTCGTTCCGGGGGTGCCATTTCAAATTAATTAACAAATAATTCTTTAATAAATGATGGGTTCTGCATAAATTACTAATATACCGTATTATCTTAGATTAATTTTTAAGGATACATACGAATTGAATAGTTTGTGCGGCCCCAACCAGCAACAAAGGTACTGTGTTGTAGAGGATCCAAATTCTCCAAGTTGTTGGACGACAGTTCATTGAAAGGGATGCATATGGGGTGGATATAATCTGTAATTGAGAGGAAACCCAAATGAATTCCAGAAGTTGTTGCATTATTTGTTACGTGCATAAGACTTTTTTGTCAAATGTTACTTCTAAATACACTTACGATACGAAAACTGTATACAAAATATAGATTTTGGAAAGTCCGTAAAGCCTATTTTTTTGCCAGTGCCTTCATTTGCTCATAATCATTCATTTATTATTAATCATGACATTTTCCCCAATTAGGGTAGTCAGCTCAAAAGCAAATAAATGGATTTACCATACAAGACGTAAGACATTCGTATTGAAATAATCGTGAAGAACTAAGTTATGCCAAAATTTCAGATTTTTTTAAAAAAACACGAAAGTTACTTATGCTGTGTACGTAAAACAAGAGTGAAAAATAATGTCAATTTTTGCAATACCGACAGCATGAAATACTGTGTTTTAAAATATTAATAATAATAATAATAATAATAATAATAATAATAATAATAATAATAATAATAATAATAATTCATACCCCGTTATCAGCCGGCGGCTCATTAGGGGGGAATTTTTGTTTTGTCTGGAACTCATTACTTTCATTTTTACGTATTGCTCTTTGGGAGAGGATAGGAAAGGAAGGGGGCGGCTGTGGCCTGTTTATTAGGAAACAACTCCGGAATTCTCCTGGAGAAACCGTGGGAAACCACAGAAAACCGCGGTTAGAGTTGCCGGCACCGGGATTCGAACCCAGGACCTTCCGATTAGCAGTCGGACGCCTTATCCACTATGCCAACCTGCTTCGGTGAGTGTTTTAAAATATTATCATCCTATCACTTCATCTCTATATCACTGCCTCATTCTTAAAATATCCCAAAAATCACTCTTCTAATGTATGTAATCCTAACATTTTTCGAAAACCCAAATGACAACATTCACATGATTGTAAACCGTAACCCTTTCATCAAGATATTCAGCAATTTTCCTGTCGACCCTCATTCGTCACTGGATTATAATCAGAGGATGTAGGTTATTGTAGGCTATACATTGCAATACCGTACATGTACACTTCTTCATTTATTTTTCCAAGATTCAGTGCAATTTACGTTCCATATACCTAGCTCATCGAAATGTAAAGCTATTTACTCTGTTTCAGATCCCACATAAACTTACCAGAAAGCGTTACAGGAGTTTTCAGCCTGATAAGACCAATGTCATGCTTGAATCTGGGTTTACCATACTGCGAGTGAGTCGATGTTAACTCAACATCAAAATCTTGAACATGAGGAGCACAATACCCATCGCCACAATCTCTCTCACTGTTGATTGTATGCTCTCCCAATCGCACTCGAGTCCTGCAAATAATACAAAGACAAGTAAACAATAATAATATTTTTGAGAGCTGAGATGATGACTCACAGAGTTATGCCCGGAACTTTGATACAATGGGCTGCAGTAAGGACATATCTCTTGTTAATCAAACTTCCTCCGCATCTCCAACTG
>JYFJ02005010.1:0-27689 GCA_000934665.2 Catajapyx aquilonaris
CAAAAACGTGAAAGGAGGCGGCGGCCATTTTGGATTCAAGATGGCGGCCAAACGCCAAGATTACAAAAATGGCTCCCACGCTAAATTTCATCCTTAGAATGTCAAAAATGATCTGCGATCATTAAAAAAAGGTCCCCTCCAAAAAACGCACAGGTTTCGGTTCCTCGACCGGACTATTTAGTCTGTTTATATTTTCTATAGTCTTACTTCCATGTGTTTGCGTTTTTCTCACACTTATCATGTTTTTGAAGATAGTACAGCTCCAACGTTAAATGTGAAAAATTACATTAATTACATTACAATAATTATAATTGCGAAAATAAAATGTTGAAATAAGTGTCAGTTTGCCTGACTGGACCAATCCTTCCTCTCCATATGTATCACCAATACTCGTACACGCCCAGTACCAATGGACTCAAACATTCTCCCAGGAACGTGGATACTACTCAAAATGACAGCTCGGATCATGCTAAAATTACGTAGAGAAGGAAATAGTTCTTGAGAATTTGAAGGAGAAGAAACTGTCATCTTTGGGGTTCCTTCAGAAAATGACAATGATGGATGCTTATGCGTTATTAAAAGTAGCTGTGATTAGACCGACTGCTACTCCGCAGTAGAGGTTACTATGGATTGGATTACCTGCGGAAACCACGTAAATACCTCGTGCAATGCATATAGATACGTATATGTGGAGAGTGTCGGGATGACATTCCCTTCAAGCTAAGCAATAACACACATAGAAAAATCACAAGGTCGACACATATGCTATATAGCAGACTAAGACGTACTCTGGGTTGCATTACGGAATTACCATGAATAATTTCGCCTAAACAAGCCCTACCCCTGTCACTCGCACACGAGCACGTGCATTTTAAACGGGGTTCAAACCCAGTCCCCATCAGCTTATTGGAAACGACTACTTAAATTGTTAATATCACACGAATATTTTATTAGGTAATTTGTCTTAATTCAGACCTTATTGTACGCACCTCCTTCGGGGAGAGCACATTGTGCCAGTATATCGTATGAAAAGATATGTTTGGGCGCCGGTATATGTTGCTAACTAAAGGATTGTGGCCGTGGCCACCGTTGCGGGATGCACATCCTTGCAAAGGGAAGAGTCACAAGAAGAAGAAACCTTGGCTCATTTGGTCCGAACATTGCTCCAGAGACGGGACATGCAGAGATGCGCCCTGGTGGTGTCCACTGATCGTCTCAGATTGTCCTCACCCGTGGAGAGAGGCTACTGGTTGACCACCAGGGAATGCACCTGCCTGTAATGTACGTCTTGATGACATCGAAGTTGTCGCCTTACATGACACCTTCCCCCGACATGACAATAACGTATGGTCTGGCCTGCCCTGCTCGACCCACCTGCTCCTGCCCTCGACCCCGTCCATTCTAGGTCATCTGGTGGTCACCCACTTGTCCTCGGTGGTCAGGGTGTCTCCAGAGGAAGACAGATTCATCATCCATTTGCGATCGACACCAGAAGTGCTGCTCACTCAACCACCGCACCGGTCAACTCCTTAAGACTCAAGGTGGTCTCTACCTTCAGATCAGGTCGAATCCGGATGGTCACGTCTGCCACTTTTGCGCTGCCGGAAGACAACGTATAGCCTCGGTTGGTACGACCCTCACAGTGGTGTACGGACCAGCCCATGGACACTTCTATCCCAGCGCAATAGAAAAGGCCGATCCGTTATTCCTTCCCGCAGCGGCGCTAGTAAAACAATGGAATCTCGCTGTGCGTGTCGTTCATTCGCCATAACAACTAGCGACCCTCCTCCCGATTACTAGGTTTATCAGCGACCCCCCTCCCGATTACTACCGATCACGGTCTTAGCTACCGATAGCGTATACCAAGATGGCCGCAATATGGAGATGTTCACGATCCAGGTCACATCATGGCCACCTCCAGTCAGCGCCACGGCGCGGCGGGAATGAGTAACGGAACGCAAAATGGCGGCGAGTTTCCCGACCTCTCCTTCTAAGACCGTGGTACGGACAGAGTGGACCACCTCTTCGGACTAGGTCACCAACGCCAATGGAAAGGAGGTACGGATAGGCGTCTTCGAGAGTGGAAACATTGACCTTGTAAAAGCGCGACATATAAAAAAGGAACTGTGAGAACCCTGATGTGAACCTGTAATAATTATGTTTCTTACCATTATGTTAGTAATGATAATAATCTGTTTATATAAAGATACCAGGGCTTTAGGAACATTAGCCTGTGCAATGTACAGATGGGAGTTTCATTTCAAGTGGCGCATTTTAATTGATTAGCATATTGGAAGACCCGGTATCTAATCTCTCGACGATGCGATGGAGCGAATCAAGATGCATTATCGTAATTGGGGCTGGGTCTCTACAGTGATAAATCGAAACTAGGTGCGGAGAAAGAAGGCCTTTTGTCTGCTGACACTCGCGTTCAGGATGACATTTTGGAAGCGTGTGGTCAGCTGCCTCCTCAAAAGGGACGTGGGTTCGACCCCAGACGAACCCGACGATGGCGCAGGAGGAAATACCCGGGTGCTGTGGACGACACTCCGGGTGAGCAAAGTGTTCGGGTGTTTCCCAGCCAAGAACTTGTTTCTGAACCGGAAAAGGCCTCTCAGGATGCCGTGGATGTCGTGGGAGGTCGTGTGGAGCTTATCTCTACTGGTGTTCATCACTTATTTCATCTACCAGTCCCAGGAGGCGTACATCACAGTCGGTACAGGCCTGTTCGGAAACTACTCGACGAATGCTTTCTTGGGGATTATGGCAGCTGCAGTCAGCACCGCGCACATCTGGATCAATTTTTTCAACATGATGATCTACTGCGCCCAGTTGTGCGCCCTCGTCCATGACCTGACCCTACTCGACCGCAGGCTTCGACACATTGGGGTCAGACTACCCAACGGGGTCAGGGAGGAAATGACCCGTCCGATGTGGGCGTACTCCGGTTTGCTGGCAATGCACTTTGTCAGCAACTCGGTCTTTCTGACTCTGAATTCCGGTTTATGGCAAGACAAGTCCACGGTCGTGTACCTCCTTCTCGTTTCATTCCTGGAAGGATTGTTTCATGGCTTACCAGCGTTCACCATATATTCGATGGCTCAGGTCTTGGACACCAGATTTGCGATGGTCAAAAAACACCTGCAGGACCAGTCACAGGTCAGTGCATCAGAGACTGACCTAGTCGGAAAGGAAGAGCTGGAGTCCTGCTTTGCTGTGTACATGGACCTGCGCAAGATGGTCAGGTCTCTCAGCAGGATATTCGGCGCGTACTTGGTGGTCATGTACGGGCTGTTCGTCTTCATGATTGTGGTCTTCACTTTCTGGACCATCCAGCTGTTCGGAAGCGAAAACATGAGTGGACACCTGGACTTCGCTTTCACCATGCTGTGTTCCACCGTACTCATAATCATACATATGCTCGTTTTCACCATTGGTCTGAGCGACATACCGCATCAGGTGAGGGGATGCAATCAGTTTGAATAATTATTATGGCATGCTCAGGTTCTACTTATTTTCAGGCTGAGGAATTGCGTGATTCCCTAGTCAAGATGAAACTGTTGCAGAACCAGGATCCAATCAAGACTAGGGTGAGTACTGCAGCAGAAATTTATGAACCAGTCATTACTCGTTGAAATTATTTCAGGCGGAAGTATTGCTGGACTCGATGTACACTTCGCCTGTGGAAATCACAGCTGCTGACTTCTTCTCCATCAACAGACGACTTGTGACTAACGTACGTCATCGGTGCACGAGCCAGGCCAAGGTTTCAACGGCATCTTTTTCATCGGAATCAAACTTGTCTCTTATTTCAGATCACTGGCGCAGTCACTACCTACCTGGTGGTCGTAATGCAGTTCCGTGTTGGTGAATCAGGACGAGACAGCGCTGGACATAGCCAGTACAACGACACGGATCACACCTCACACGTGCCTGTGACGTTGGCCTACGCAACTGCAAATCAGAACATGCTATAAATGTCTTAAAAATCATACCAATAATGCGCTGCTATAGATGATCAATATAAGAACGACAACTATATCAGAGCAATGAATTGATTTGCCATGTTTGTACTCGATATTAATTACCGCATAGAACAGTGCGTGTAGCATTGAGTTGCCTAATATTACTGGGCGTCTCTTGTAATGTTGTTTAATGTAGGCTATTGAATTTGAGGGCAATTAAACTGGCATACTTGTAATTTTAAAATAACTCATTGTACCGACTGTCTCTCCCCAACAAGCACAAGAGAAACTCAAATAATTTAAGAGCGGCCAACAAAATCAACACGTTTCATTAATTTCATTTTTTTTGCCAGTTGGAACTACTTCTGACTTGATTTCCGCCCAATGTTTGTGACTTGAGCAGGTTCAGAATATTTAGCGTTGATGGTATAGGTGTCTGTATGAACTGGGAGATAAGCATATGAAGGTAACAAGGTTTTGATGTTCCCCGTCGCGTCGTTATCAAACCAGATGCGACGCTTTGTCAACCATGAATTATCCACCACAATCATGCTGCAGCAGCTATACTTACCATCTCATTGCGTTCCTTTTGTCAGGACACTTCCGGATTGTCTGGGAAGACCTCTAAGCTGTTGAGGAACGCAGGTTTTTGATTGTGAAGCAACCAAGTGTTAAGGGGATAAACCACGTCATTATTGGCTTTAATTATACAAAAATATGGGGAGTAACCCCCCAAACACCAGAACAATGCCAGCCAAAATCTTAAAAGACTTGGTTACAATGAATCAGTAAGTAGTGGAATAATAATCACGAGGGCGGATGCTTGGCTATGATGGCAAGTTGTCCATCCTTGGGCTTCGGCAGCCAGTGCAGATCGTCCGGACACAAGTGCTGGGCATCTCTGTCATCACACAAGACAAAATTAATGACCGAATATTTTAGAAAATGGGGGGTTGGTAGGGGGGCGGTAATTGTTGCTTTAGTTGTTGGCATTGTTGAAGGCATTGTGACGTTACTGAATTTACGTGACTGCAACAGCCGTAATTGGCGCAGCACTTTTAATATACAGTCCACATCAAAATCGCATACAAACTATTGGTTAACTTTAATGCGCTACTTTTATATATGTTAAAATTCATGAGAAATTATGCTCATAAAAGGAAATCAGTTAATATGCCATGATTACCTTATCTACGACGCCACTCAACCGTCTTCATCGCCAGAATCACACGTGCGCTGTGCGATTGAGGTGAGTTCATCCTGGAAGTCATCTGTCTGTGAGAGCAAGAAGAGAGATGGTATGGTATAGCAATCCAGTGTCAGGATAACCGGCCCTTTCGGACCTGGGACGGCCGCTACTCCCCCAGGAGACAGGCACTTTTGCAGCCCCGGTTCGCCCTCCGTGGTATTCTGTTTGATCGAGCTCTTAGTCACCCTAGACCGGAGAGAGGAGGACCCGAAGGTACATCCCGTCCCCAGCCAAGGGCGTCCAGCGGTCGCCACGAGGAGGCGTCTCAACCTATAACTTTGACCTGATCAACTGGGGCAGCCCCCAGCAGTCTATAACTCCCGCAGGAGAGTCATTCAGTCATAGTTACTCCCGCCGGGAAAGAAGGAAGGAAGGAAGGAAGGAAGGAAGGAAGGAAGGAAGGAAGGAAGGAGGGGGCTAGGGGTGCTTTGGAAAGAATTGTGAACTGCGCTGCAAAGCGACAGATCGACCGACAGCCTGGTGAATGATGAAAGCCCAACTGATCCTGTTGGAGGTATCTCTCTGCTGGGAGAAGGCCTTGCATTATTAAAATTAGCCTCAACAGTGGGAACTTGGGCTGCAGGACCTATTGGGTCCATCCTTATCCTCTTCGAAGTACAGGTGTGGTCTTCTCTCTTCTGCCCCAGTCACTCTACAAGGCATCGGCCCGCCCAAACCGAAATGGGCGTCCGACTCGACGAGGCCAATAATACACCGCACATTCCCGAAAATTAAAATTGGGACAATGTAACAAAAGGCGTCACAGATCACTCAGCTCATCACCATTCTTCATATTGTGGTAATAAAGCTGATATGAAAAAGCGATATACGCATCAGCCCAACCACTCGCCCTATTCCGACCTGTCCTATCTTTAGCCAAGTATTTTTTGGGGAAATTAACATACATTATGATATGCAATGACTGTTGATAATTATGAACCATGGTCTAATGTTACGCCGTGCTAGTTGCTGTTTCAACATGTGGTTGTTTCAGTTTACCATATACTGTATATAAGCCTGAAAAAAATAGGTTCGAGCCAAGGATTCGCGCAGGTTACCAATAGCCAGAAACCGGATGTTTCCAAGAAGCATTGTGGATAACCATGCTCGATTTTCAGTTTCACCATTCGAGATGAGTTGTGTAGTAGACCTTATCCATAGGATATAATTATGTTATGGGGACGATACCATGTTTGACCTTTTCGCAGGTTAAGAGTGTGGAAGGTAGTGGCAGAGAACGTCGAAAAAACCAGTACCATATCAGGCAAAATGGCTTTGCCTGTCACAAGCATTCATCGAAAATATATTCACACCTTAGAGATAAATGGTGGGAAATCAACCTCAGCAGATGGTTACATTATCCGCTATGACACTCACCTTTGACCTGTTCGTAAGCAACCTGTGCCATATGCGGTCAACCATTTAAATACCATTTCACTCATAAGGACGTGGCCTTATTACAACCAAAAATGTCAACCACATGCCAAGAAACCGTGCCTAATAGGCAGATACTCTGAGAGAATAAAATGAACATGAATTGAGAATAAGACAGTCATTGCATTTACCACAGCAGTGTAAGTGAACTGCATTGTAACATTAACTTGGCTTCCTAACTATAACCCAACCTGCAGAGTTAAATGTAGCACATTTCTGTTTCAATATGACTGAATAGGAATCATTCAAAAATATATGGCCCAAGGAGAAAATATTATTACGGGAACAAAGTGTTTAAAATTAATAATTAAGATTCCTTATTCAATGTTACAGTTTATTGGTGCAAAAATGTATCTTTGAGCCATTTGAATTGCAAATTGTAAACTCCCTTGTAAAATATTCCAAATAAAATAGTTCTGCCTAAAGGGCATTAATAAAAACTCTAAGCTGCATGATCACTCTCTTTGAATGTTGCCAAAGAAAAAAATTCACAACTCACCAATCCTCTTGCACACTGAAAGTCTTAAAAAATGTCTACATATTATATTCGCCTAATCTGGTGTCTAGCTGGGATTGTGGCCTGCCAAGAAAAATAAACTGATTTATACGGTGATGAGCTGAGTCTGTTGTTCGTGTGTCAGGTTGACTGATGTACAGCATGCGACATACTCACATGACCTGTGCGTATGGCCTTAGCTGCGTATGACCTGAGCTGAGTATGACCTTAGTTGTGTATTACCTTAGTTGCTTATAACTTAAAATACGGTACCCAACGGCCTACACATGACCTACACACAGTACGGCCCAGGAGATACGCGCATTGCTGTCATCCGTCACCTTTTGTCAATTTTCAAAAATACACTGAAGGCGATCCTGATGAGACGATGGCGCCTCAGGGTGACACTCCATTAAGGGAAGTGGCATCTACTTCTTGCGGTGCTTCCTTCCTCCACCAGGCGGCATGGCAGGACGATCAGAGGCACACCCCAACGGTTTGAAGGCCAGAGCCACATCTGATCCAGAGGGATGAGGGGGAAATGGGGAGAAAGGGGAATATGGTGATTGCAACTTATAATTGCTTGTTCATGGGATCATGAAGATCATTGGACTTTTTACCTGTTCATGATGTGATCATGAACAGTCAGCTTAAATATTCTTTGTGATCATGAAATTCAGCCACCTTATAATTACTTGTTCATGGGATCATGAAGATCATTGGACTTTTTTACCTGTTCATGTGATCATGAACAGTCAGCTTAAATATTCTGTGATCATGAAATTCAGCCACCTTATAATTACTTGTTCATGTGATCATGAAGATCATTGGACTTTTTTTTCCTGTTGATGTGATCATGAACAGTCAGCTTAAATATTCTTTGTGATCATGAAATTCAGCCACCTTATAATTACTTGTTCATGGGATCATGAAGATCATTGGACTTTTTTACCTGTTCATGTGATCATGAACAGTCAGCTTAAATATTCTTTGTGATCATGAAATTCAGCCACCTTATAATTACTTGTTCATGGGATCATGAAGATCATTGGACTTTTTTACCTGTTCATGTGATCATGAACAGTCAGCTTAAATATTCTTTGTGATCATGAAATTCAGCCACCTTATAATTACTTGTTCATGGGATCATGAAGCTCATTGGACTTTTTTACCTGTTCATGTGATCATGAACAGTCACCTTAAATATTCTTTGTGATCATGAAATTCAGCCACCTTATAATTACTTGTTCATGGGATCATGAAGATCATTGGACTTTTTTACCTGTTCATGTGATCATGAACAGTCAGCTTAAATATTCTTTGTGATCATGAAATTCAGCCACCTTATAATTACTTGTTCATGGGATCATGAAGATCATTGGACTTTTTTACCTGTTCATGTGATCATGAACAGTCAGCTTAAATATTCTTTGTGATCATGAAATTCAGCCACCTTATAATTACTTGTTCATGGGATCATGAGGATCATTGGACTTTTTTACCTGTTGATGTGATCATGAACAGTCAGCTTAAATATTCTTTGTGATCATGAAATTCAGCCACCTTATAATTACTTGTTCATGGGATCATGAAGATCATTGGACTTTTTCACCTGTTAATGTGATCATGAAATTCAGCCACCTTATAATTACTTGTTCATGTGATCATGAAGATCATTGGACTTTTTACCTGTTCATGATGTGATCATGAACAGTCAGCTTAAATATTCTTTGTGATCATGAAATTCAGCCACCTTATAATTACTTGTTCATGGGATCATGAAGATCATTGGACTTTTTTACCTGTTCATGTGATCATGAACAGTCAGCTTAAATATTCTTTGTGATCATGAAATTCAGCCACCTTATAATTACTTGTTCATGGGATCATGAGGATCATTATTTTAATTAATGATTATTAACCTATTCATGTGATCATGAATATATCAGCCAACTGAAATAATATTACTGCATTTTCGATCATTTTACTGGTTCATAATTGGCCCATCATTGCAGGGACCCAATCAGAGGAATTATTCATCTAATATTGACCATAAGTCAGTAACAACCTGAATGACACGTTTACTTCATGCTATTTGACCATGAGCGTCATACCGTAATTACCCTGTAGTTCATCTTAATTAGGATCCAACCGAAATTAAATTCAACTTAATATTATTTTATTCTGTGTAACTGTGACCGTCGACTTCAACATTAATTCATCCGATCACGGGATCTATCCTGATTGCATGATCACTTAAATCAATTTCTTTTCACCTGATGCGACTATGTGACAGTCAAGGTCAGGAAAGTCGCCCCCTTCTCCCCAGCCATCAACCCCCCCCCCCCCCTTCCGACGCCCTCGTATACAGGCGTATGCTGTCAGTTTTTAGTAAACCAAGTTTATACTCAAGCAAACAAGATTTTAGATACAACAATATCAGGTTGCATGGAATGGCGCAATTACAAGTCAGGGGTGATAGTATGCAGGAATCACGTGGAAATAATTTTGTGGTTATGGGTAATCGCGCAGGATTCATTAGCCGGGGCCCTATGGGAAAAAAATGAAATACACAGTCTGCATTACACACCGTTTCTCAACTTATAAATAAAATGAATGTATACGACACCCATCTAACCTCCCATCTAACACCTCAAAGAAAGGCCAGCTGATAGCCAAAAATCGATGATAAAAAATGCATCCATTTCAGTGGAATGCACCGCGTAATGGAAAAACCTACTGCTAACTATGCAAATTTGCGATTCGACTACCAACAAGGATCATTGGATTTGTCAGCAAATAGGGGCACATTACTTCAGTATGACGCCAGTAGCCTTCAAATTACATTACCGACATTATGAAAGGTCACTGTTACCATTTTTAATTCAGTCCACATTTTATTCCACAATGCTTGCATGGGATGCCAAAATGACGTATGTTAAATGCGGCAATAACTGGTTTTGGTTGAAATGCGCATTATCGTACACTGAAGGTCACAGTGAAATGTTTTTTTTAAGTGGACGCAGCTGTTTTAAAATTCAAAATTCATCATGGAGGCAACATAATATCTGAACATGAACTCTAAAGTATCTTAACAGCAATTGATTGCCAGTGGAAAAGCGGCAGATCATTCTCATAAAATAATAAACAACCAGAACAGGAAAATCGTTACAAAATTTCACTTTCAAATGAGCCTGTCGTATGCCCCATAAATACGTAGGCCTACAGCCTCTTCAGTGTTACTGTAAATACGAGTAATTCCAAACTATTTTCCTTTTAAGAGTTTTCTCAAACTTTAATTATGTGAAAAAGTTGCACACTTGAAAAAAAAATAAAACTGCTAAATTTGAAGTTGCCCCATCCCTCTCCGCATTGCCTGCAACCAAGTCTTTTTTATTTGACCCTCAGGAATATTCTTCACTTAAACTCACAGCTCGTCAAATCACATTTTAGTAAATAAAAACCAGCTGCGCAAATATTGCCATGGCATGATCCTCAAATTATTGCACAATGTACAGAAATTAATGATCAAGGGTCAAATGGGACAACTCTATATCCGCCGACTGATACGTATGCCTATACTGAATATCGTGTAGATTCCATTTGACTTGGCCATCTAAACCGCTAGCTGTAATTATGCTTCTAATTGTAATTGTACCACTTGGTTAATTTTAAAAATTTGGACTACAGAATAAAAAATCGTCATTAAAACTTGATGCAGATGAAAATGGTCCAACAATGTTTTGCCATAAGGCCTCAGCCTCCACCTTTGTCTCTAATTAATCGTCGCACTTAATCCTGTCTTTTAATTACGCCTGGGGAAAAGCGTACCTTATTATGATGAGGTGTGCCGCACTTGACGCCGATGCGATGGAGGCCTCTCACACACGAAGTTCACTCAACGATTCGTCGCGATAATCTGAGACGTACTATACACAGATCAAAAAAAAAAAAAAAACTATTCTTTGTGCAGGTCGAGTCAGGGGGGGAAAAAGATAAGGTGCGACATTGTCAATTTCATTCATGGCTCAGTATTTGGCTTCCTATAATATGTCTTCAAATTAGTTACAGATAACAGGTCTCTCAATATCTCTCTTTACAAAGTGATGGGTAAATGGCTAAACCGCTGCACTGACAGACACTGTAGAGAGTCGCGTTCAGTTTCATCATAATAACACTACAAAGTGATTGCAACGTGTTCCGATAGAAACATGTTACTCATTTCTCCGCACTAAGCTAAACTTTCTCAAAAGGTTACTATTACATGTTATGTTAAAAATGGCAACTGTTAACATAACGTTGCTTATGCCTGATTGCACCAACGAAATTACCGATTTGATACACTCCTAACAGATCGCTAGCACCAGGCTTCAAACATTTCGAGCCTGCCTATAACCACTGTGTTAGAGAATAATAAGGAGGCATGAAACTGGAACATTTCATTTCAAAATATTTGTAGTTTCTTAACTTTTTTTTTTTTTTGAAAACCTTTCCCTCCGTTAAATTTTTAAAATTATTTGAAGAAACAAAGCCAACTCTCTTCCAGGTATATAGGAAGAACTACTCTTGACTCTTGAGTTAATACCATGGTGTTATGATCATGACGCGCCGTCAATTTGCGTGCCAAACGAGAACAACCACTCCTAAGTTATACATACACCCGATTCATCAAGCTTCAAGGTTACCTCATAACTCAAGCACGAAGCACCATCTGAATAATTCTCCAGAGCATCGATTGAGGACAAATCAATGCATATACCGGACCTGTATTCCTCTGATGTCTCATTAATTTGATGGCTTGCAGTACTGTCTCCAGCTAATAATAGACACGAGTTGTCGCACGTGCGAATGAGCATGGACATTAATCTTTTAGTACACACAGCGGGCTCTATATAATAATTGGTGGACAATATATGGGTACAGTTTGCTAAGCGGTTAGCTAGTGTGAATGCTCTGAAGCATCAAAAATGCCACTGGATCAGGGTGGAGCTGTTACCAAATCGAAGAAGGTTTGACTGACTTGAGGCGCCCAAATAAGTCTCTCTTGGGCGTGAACCGCACGCAAGGAAATCACGCCAACCACATCGACCAGCCCAGTCTGTACGAAAGACTCGGCGGATTCAGTCCAGAACAAAACAGCAATGCTGCAAGTGAGGAGAACAAAAGTGACCAGGTTCCTCTCAACGGTTATCCCTGATGCGTCCAAGGATGTCCAAGAAGTCTCATCAGAGAACATGTGGACTGTCCAACAAGCCTTCCGTCCTCTGGCTGTCCTGGCCAAATTGGTGGGTTGCTTCCCAACGACCAGGATCTGGAACGGACCCTACGGAACTCGAGAATGGATCACTCCTGTCATCTTCTTATCTGCTACCATCGCAGTGATAGTCTTCAATTTGTGGGATTACACTGAAGATGATGGCTACGACGACGCCCCTGCAGAAGGGGGCACTAGAAAAGTCGTGGCCTTTATTTTCGACCTGTTTATGTTCACGGTTCTGATGCAGTACATCCTTCTGCTGGTCAACTTCAAAAAGATATGCTTGATTTTCAACAAACTGGTGGAGTTTGATGGGAAGTTGGAGAACAAGGTGAACAAGTCCTTGTTCTTTGAAGCGTTGGGAATGCTGCTTTGTGCTTTAGTGCTGCAAGTGGCTTATAGCATCCCGGTTTGGATAGCAGCTGTTGGAAGAGCAGAATCCGCACTATGGAACTCTTACTTGGTCTTGCGGATATACACTGGCTTCTTCGATAGAATCGGCACGTTCATGGCCATTTTCCTGTCCGAATGTGCGAGGAAGCGCTTCTCTGTGGTAAGCTCCTCTATTGAATCCGCCATTCAGCTTCTGCCTGTCACTTACCCATTCTCCGAGACTGAAAGAAAAACAATGTCCATCAAAGATTGCACCCCAAAACATCTGGCAAATGGCAAGCACAAGGCCCTGCTAGACCTGCACGGCTTGTTTCAATACCTGTGCATGACAGTGGATGCAATTAGTGATGCCTTCGGATGGATCCTGCTCCTCGAGTACCTCCGATGCATTGTCGCCATCGTGGGTTCAGGAGCCTTCCTCATTTTTAGTGAGTGGATAGATGAATACGAAGAGCCAAAGTTTTGCTTCATCTTGGAGGTCATCTCAGCGTCTGTGATGCTTGTGGTCATGACAGTGATTCCAGCCGGAATTGAAGTACAGGTGAGGTAGATAGTGGGGCTCACCAGTCCCATTTGTACAAAACTGGGATTCAATGAAAATATATTAATGAATCTCGCCACAAATATTAATCCATTTTTTAAATTTTATGACAGGCAACTTCGTCACTGCCTAGATTAGACTGCATCAGTTTGCACGACCTTGACTCTGAATGCAAGCAACAGGTAAACACAAATGTATCATTACAACATGTGCAAACTAATACAGTGGATTTCAAATTGGTACAACCAGATAGAGAGGCTGACCAACAGAATGACACGACCTCCTCGAATATCAGCTGCAGGTTTCTTCTCCATCGAAAGAGGCCTCCTTCCTGCGGTGAGTTTCCACACACATGGATAATATGGTGTACTATCTGAGATGCAAACTTCAGACCATTTGGATATACGATAAGTCTTTCATATTCAGCTGCTACAATGTGCCAAGTAAATTAATGCTGTTAAGCATAGCCTGAAGACCCAACTTGATTAATATAATCAGATGAGAATGAATGGGTGTCCTGACCTTGATCAACTAGACAGAAGCTAACCCATTCATGTATCTTCCTTACAGGTGGCAGCATCAATAGTGACATACCTTGTCATCATCGCACAGTTCAAAGGGTCAGAAAAGGCACCTAAACATGATAATGCCACAGGCAATCGTAGGTCCAATTTAAATGATTCTTGGACTGAATGAGCGTTCAAGAGGCCAAACATGTTAAAATGTGACAATTTTCATGTGACATGTAAAGTTCACATGCTAAATGCTGCTGTCAGTGTGTGTCCACTTTTTCACTTACCAGGTGACCTTGAAAGAGAATAGTGCAAGCGTGCATTATTTCAACACTGTTATCACTAGAAAAATGCTTTTTCATTAATATATTTTAAAATACAATAGTATTGTTCTCGTTGCCAATGTGAGCATCCCACTACAGCCTAATATAAGAAGTGATGTTTAATGCATAATTAAAATTCCTTCACACACAGGGATTTTCTTACTGGGGATGTAAAAATGCTATCCACTTCTGCTATGGGGAACAAAAATACATAGTAATTTATATTTTTCTGCAGGTATTACACAATATTTTCCACTAAAGGCAGGTATCATTATACTATTTGATGTAAAACAATGTAAATACAACTGATTTTTAGAAAAATTCGTGACAAGTGTCTTGACCTCTATTCCCTTGGAACAGCAAGTTTTCAACTTATCAAGTCATCTACACCTGCACACATGTCGGAATATATGTTTTTTAAATATTATTTCTCACAATATATTGACATCGTACCCGTAGTCATGCTGTAATGAGAAAAGAAAAAAAAATGCATCCTTGTTTTCTTCTTGTTCCTGAGTTTGTCCCAGGCACTGGGATGTTTGTTACATACTGCCAACTCTTGGGTGGCATTTTCACCCGACATGTCCGAGCAGAATAATTGCACTCCCTTCTCTGCCCAGGGCCAAGAGAAAAGGTCTGCAATTATTTTAAGAGAGGTTATTTTCATGAGAAAATATATCAGGATTTTTCCATTTGATATGGTGTCTTTAAGTGTTTGTCCAACAATCCTGTTAAGCCAAGGGACAGATGTGCATTTTATGATTACAAAAATTCCAACAAATGAAATACATGAATGAAGTTTATTTCACGCTATTACTTACAAAATAGATGTAGAAAGGGCCATAAGCCTGATTCTAAAGAGTTCTTAACAACTACAAAAGTAAGGAAAGACAACCATTTTTACACCAACATGTCACATAAAGAAAATGGATGGAATTTTCGTTCCACTGATAGTTTACTGCTAACTTCGCAGTACCAGTGTTGGCAATGGCACTGCTAAGTTAGCAGTAACTATCAGTGGGACGAAAATTCCACCCAGTATTAAACTTGCCTGTCCTATTCAAACAGGGTAGGAGGCTCCAAATATTTTTTTGGCTCAATAATGTTGCAATTTACAGAATCCTAAACCAACACCATGTAACTGACGCGCTACCTTGTTACCAGGTGGAACGCTTTCCCTCTGTGCTCAGAAACAAATTCCTGAGGATACATACAACCTTGCAAATGCTTTCCAAGAAGTTGTGGATTAGCTCATGATTTGTTGAAATGGTGTCCTTGGAAAGTAACAAATTACTGATACACCTATGTTTAACAACACTTTCACTCAATTTCACACGCAATGAAAATTGGAAATAAAAATTTGATAGGTCACCAATTATGAATCAAAGTCTCCCGTGGGAGCATTTGGCTGATATTCTTCCCTGTTTTCAGCAGGAGTGTGCCCCAGTGGGTCGTCCGCATGTTCCAAGTCTGCTGTCTTGATGGCTATGCTCTCTTCATCTTCTTCCTCTTTACTGACCTCATGTCTCGAGTATTCTGCATTGTTTTGGTCATCATCCAAGCACAGAGGGTCTTCATCATCTTCCCCCTCCTCTTTCTCCGCTGGCAATGATGTGGTCCTAGAAATTACAACCAATCATTTTAAATAATGTCCAGTAATTAGTATGAAAATTCATCCATCTCCACTAGTTATGTCAGGTAATTCTGAAATAGAGTTAGATATATATTGCAGAATAATTACTTGGAATAATCGCCACAGATTTCTCTTTCGGCATCGTGGAGGATCACAGCAATTTTGTGCCTTGTTGTGCACTGTAGCCTTGCTGGTAGGCGATCTAGTACACAGGTCACATAGGCACCAAAACACTGGGTAAGAGTACTGTTCCTAGCAGTTGCGCTAACAATGCTATCTGTCGTTGCCCTCAATGCCTTCAAAAGCTCCTCGTCTATTTCCCTGTCCATATCTCTGCTCCGCTTCTTTGGATGTTGCCTCCTGTTGTCCTCTGGCAGTCTGGTGGTAGCGAAAGATGGCACAGGCGGAGGCTGCGGAGGTGCCATAGTCAGTAGTCCAGAGCAGCTGGGCTGATTGGCAATCTGTGGTGACACATCCCCTTCCATATCTTCAGCGGAATTCTTCTCAGCTGCGCTCTGCTGCCTAACGTCCTCTCTAACGCCTTCAGCTGAATCCTCCTGAATTAAAATCTGTGGTTTGACATCCTCTTCCATACCTTCAGCATAATTATTCTGAATTGGAATCATCATCTCCTCTTCCATGCCTTCACCAGAATTTTCCTCTGTGGAGCCCTCCATCATGTAAAGAGCATCACTCTGGTTGGCATCATAGTCCTGACGAGATCGCCTTGTCCTGCATGAATGAGAACTCTGATAAAATCACCAATCATCTTGGCCAGTTGCACACTAGCCGCATACGAACAAGGAGAAATTAATTGTTGGCTACCATCACTCTGCTAGCATTCAGAGAGGATCATTTATCCCAACGTAACTGACTGGTATTTCTCTGAGAAGTTGCTTATAAAAATGCTTGCATAGAAATGTCGATACCTCCTGTGCGTAATGACCTCATCCAGGAAACTCAGGCAGCGATACACTGGCCACCTATCCGCTGGGATGTAGTCGATGTCGGTGGGCCTGGTCTTCACCGTGCGTTTGTACCGCACGTACTTATCCCTGATGGTCTTCCATCTGCTCTCGCAGTCCTCGACTGTAAAACGGAGCAGATGAAGCGTTACTCTGCAACTGTTCCACCGCAGTTTGCCCTGGTGCGACCAGGACGTGCAGTAAGTACCTTTCCTGCCCAGCGCTGCGGCCACCATGTTCCACGCAGTCCACTTGAGCTGGTTGTTCCTGTACTCCTTCAGCTTGGTGTTGTACAGGATGACATACTTCTGCACCTCTGCGGCCAGGATCTGGTCCAGCCTGTCCTCCACCGTCCATGTCGCCATGGCCCTTCCCTTGCTCCGGTCCTCCTCGACCAGTGCCTCGACCAGCGACCGGATTCAAGGGAGACCCAAGCGGGGAGAGAATCGGGCTGGAAGTTCCCGCAGAAGAAAACGAGACAAAAAGAAAAGAACGCTACCGGGCAGCCATCTTGGGTGCGTTCATACTCTCGTTCGTGCTCGGAGTCGCGGGTCGAATTAGCGTAGCAGATCTGCGATATATCGCAAGAGCGACTGCTACTTTCGAGTAACCGCTAATTGCGCAGTCGCTATTCAGCTATGTAAATGTATATTGAGACGTTAATTAGGTTTAGAGCCTACTACTGCACATAATGTATGATGTTTTAAATTAGTTTTAATCGCAATAATAAAACTTTACACATATTCTTAGTTTGTCTTCTATAAAATGTATGTTTTTTATATAAAAAAATGGCGAGACATGGCTTGTTGGAAACCTACGAAACAGGAGCTTGGAATGACAGGTGTCAGATGGACGTCGGATCCTACCAGAATTATGCAGTCCGTGACCTAACTACCATTGTGAGCACAGAGTGAGACAACCGATAGCCTGAATAAAGAATCTTAGGTACCGATACGTTCTTTAAAAACATTGCGTAAAAGTCATTATTCTATTCCGACTACAAGAATTTCATTTATTAGTATTTTTCATCATGTAGACGAGGTTGATATTTTCATAATTATTATACAAGGTGAAATGTACGGCTCTAATACGATTGTTTAAAAAATAATGTGAAGTAGCACACAAAACGAAAGTGTAAATGGAGTACAAACAGATCCTTGTATTACTACATCAGGACAGGCAGGTCACTCGGGCCATCCTCACCTAATGAAGGCCTGTATCTTCCTCATGTGGAGTTGTTTCCATGGGAGGTCGAAGAACTGATTTCACTGCAGAAATACGGGGGAAGTACTTTGTGATTCGCATGATTTGCGTGATTTCTATTAAGAAACACACGCATGTTACCACCCATGAAGCAACGATGAGAACAAAAGGACCGTACAGCTTCCTTACAGTGAGGGGCCTACTCTCCTCCTCATCCTCGCTCCCCATCCCTTCCTCAGCCTCTTCTTCTTCATCATCACTCTTGGACCACTGGCGACGCTGGACCTCCTTCAGGGACTTAAGAAACACACGGTAGAGTTCGACTTGCTGCAGATATGACATCAATCCAGATTCAAATTCCCAAAGCGCCGGTCTAGTTACGTATGGCAATAAGGGAATGTCCTTGAGAGTTGAAGAGCTGGTGTAAAAGCTGAGAGTAGGTTCGGTGTTGTCTCTCACACGAAGGTTTCCATTGCTGTCCACCACTTCATATTATTATTTTAGCCAGGTTCATGACGTAACTAAGTCCGATGCAACTGTGTGATGGTCCTCTTCAGCTGTTTTTCAATGCATTCTGTGTAGCTGCTCATCATCTTCAATTTTTGAGCAATCTCGTGGTAGTAGGTGTGGCCTTCCACTTTGCTGGCCAACATGTTGTATAGACCACAACCATTTCCAAATGGGCTCCGACTTCGAAATCCGAGTTGCTGAGTTCCTCCAGTGTGGTTGGCAGAATCTCCTTCTCAGGGACTGCCACAAAAGCGAAAACCATTTCTTGGTAACCACACGACAGGATCATGGCCACGAAAAACCAAAACAATACAAAGATTCTCGCTGCATGAGCCCTTGGAAACTCTTCGTTGGGCAAATGCTCAATCAAGGCACGGCCACCACAAGAGTGAATTAGTTACCCCGTTTCAGGGCAGGGCCCTCTTGGGGGGACACAACTCTCAGATACAGATCATCACCCAATATGGCAGTACCCTTAAAAATAAATCCTTTTCCCCACATTATCAAAAAAAAATTAAATAGACGGTATGCCACCTCTTTTGGCAGGTTCCCAAACAAAAGGTGGGTCTTATCGGCTGAAAACACCCTCAGATCTGACACAAAATTCTTCCTGGGCGTAATGAAGAAAGGTCAATTGTACAAGTCATGATGCAATGAGAAAGTCTCGTGAGAGTTACACCAAGTACAGGGAAGTGTATCATCGAAAACAATTTTCCGGCCGCGTATATATTGAGGGGGATTGGTTTCTGAGGCTGGCCATCAGCCTTGTGATAGGCAGTGGTAAACAAAAGGCCAAATACCAAGGCGGAGATGATTCCGGGACTATAGATCCCGATAATGAACATATCGGGTTGAACGAGTTAGTGCCAGGTGACTAGCACTTAAAAATACGTTCCTCATAAACTTGAATGCCCGCACCCAATGAGAGTTCCAGTAATTCCAAGTCATCACAGCCCACTTCCGATAACTCTCGGTATATACCCTACTGTACCAGTTCAGGCTTGGGGATGTAGCCGCCGCCTGGTTTTTGGAACTAAGGTATGCCAGTTTCTGGAGCCGGGAGGTAGGAAGGTTGGTCAGCTTTATCAGTTGTTTGCCTATCTGTAACAGGGTGTGAAAGATGTGAGGATATTTTTTTGTGTGTGTGATGTAATCCTGCATTCTATTCGAGGGACAATTTGACTGACAAAGGTAATATATATATGGGAGAGGGGCTCCAGAGGAGGACTCCCAGGGTGGTGGTTGAGGGGAGCGGTTGCGATCGCCCTTTTCGGATACGGGGTAGTGTGTTGTACGCCCCATCCTCACAGTGTAATAAGTTTGAAGGAAGCTGTACTCAAAAGAGGAATAAGATACATATGAGAAGACACCCTGGAGTTTATTCAGCAGATCCAAATCCATTACGTTTGACCTTGCGATTTGACGGACACGAGGTTACAAGTGGTAGCAGTGCCACGGTGACGGTTCGAGGCGTTGTGCTTACGGACGGTGTCGGTACGGTGACCTGGGGGTGTCCGGGTGCATTGGATTTGTGTGCGTGGTGGTGCGATGGCCGATGCGTTCGCCGCACAGTTAGCCCAGGCGATGCAGGCGCTGTTGAACTCGCAGCAGCAGTTGGTGCAGACCATAGCGGGTCAGACTCAGGCACGTCATTTCGCGACACCGAGGGTGGCCTCGTTTGACGGTACGCAGGCTGTTGGCGTGCGTGCGTGGATCTTCCAGTTGGAGGCGGGCTTTGCGGCGTCCGGAATACCGGACGATTCGCGGTTGGTACATGTGCCGGTCCTGCTGTCCGACGGGGCATTGCAGTGGTATGTACACCGTACCACGGCGGGCGGTACGTTTCGGGACTTTGCCGAGTTCAAGACGGCCATAACCGAGGCGTTTGAGCCTGCGCATTTTCAGGCCAATTTGAGGCGTGAATTGGCGGGTCTGCAACAGGATTCCGCTGGCGTACAATGCTATGTGCGGGAGTTCCTGAAGCTCATTAACCAATGCGATGAGATGTGCGAGTTGGATAAAGTTCATTTTTTTTTGGAGGGACTACGCCGTCGCACGCGCGCGGAGATGATCTTCCGCGCCCCTACTACATTGGCGGAGGCGATTGGGATGGCCACACAATTAGAAGAGGCCCACCAGCAGCGGCAGCAGGGTCCGTTGGCTAGGCGCCCGGACCTAGGGGATGATCATCCCTCTGGAAGGAGTGCCGCCACGTTCGGCGGAGGGGGTTTCCGGCGTGGATTTCACGGCGGTTGGAGGCGCCCTTTTCGAGCTCAGCGAGGTAGAGGTGACATGGTGGCTCCTGCGTCGGCGGGTCAACGTGGCCACGCCGTTGCTCCGAGTTATGGGGAGCCGATGGATGTCTCACATGTCACCAGGACGAGCCGGGACGCCATGGTGTGTTTCACGTGCCGTGGAACGGGGCATGGAGCCCGTGAATGTCCAAGTAAGAAGTCGCCACGACGTGCCAGAGGTGCTGACAACTCGTCGGTGGCCAAGATCAGGAACTGCGACGGGGGAGACAGCGAGTCCGGACTACAGTCGGGATTCCTCGTCGTCGTGGGTGACGTTGGTGGTGTATCAGTGAAGTGTTTATACGACAGCGGCTCTTCGGACTGCTTCATCAGTGCGGATTGTGCCACACGTCTGCAGCTGGGACAGGAGCATGGTGCAGGTGGTCAGAAGATGCCCGTGGCGATGGCGGATGGAACAATCCGTTATAGCACACAAGCTGTAAAAGTTGATGATGTCGATTTTGGGGGTTGGAAGTGTTCCTTTACAGCTCATGTTTTACACTTGGAGAAGCATGATATCATTTTGGGGTTGCCGTGGATTCGTAGGTTCAATCCTAGTATTGACTGGGATGCAAATAGTATGGAGGTGAAGACTGGGAATAGGTGGGTGAAATTGCCCGTCGTTACCAGCGAAGTTCCGGTGACATCTATGATGCTAAATCACATGGCATTTGAGAAGGAAATTGAAACTGCGACAGAGGGGGAATTGTTTGTGATTATTCAGAAAAATGTCGTGGGAGAAAATCAAAGTGGCAATGATAAATGTATGGAAGGTATTTTGAGGGAATATGGGGATGTTTTCCCTGAGGATTTGCCCGATGGATTACCACCCCAGAGGAATGTTGAGCATAGGATAGAGTTGGTACAGGATGCGACACCAAGTTGGTGTCCCGCATATAAAATGACAAGAGATGAGTTGGTGGAACTGAAGAAGCAACTGACAGAATTGTTAAAAAAAGGTTTCATTATACCCAGCGGATCGAATTTTGGATCTCCGGTTTTGTTTGTCAAAAAGCATAACGGGGAGTTGAGGCTTTGTGCAGATTATAGGAAGGTGAATGCGTTGACAAAAAAAGAGAAGTATACTCTTCCTAATATCGAAGAATCATTAGATCAGTTGGATGGGGCAAAGTGGTTCAGCCGTATTGATTTGAAATCCGGATACCATCAGGTACGTGTCAGGCCAGAAGATACGCATATCCCCGCGATTAACACCAGATATGGCACATTTGAATATCTGGTCATGCCTTTTGGACTTTGCAATGCAACTTTCACTTTCACTAAGCTGATGAACCAAGTGTTCTTGCCGGTCTTGGATGATTGCGTGTTGGTGTATTTGGACGACTTATTGGTGTACAGCAAAAACAAGGAAGAACCACGTGAGACATCTGCAACAGGTTTTTCAGATTATGCGTAAGCACAAGTTATACGGCAGGTTTGATAAATGTGAGTTCTTCCGAGATGAGTTGGAGTTTCTGGGCTTCAAGGTTTCGGGTGAAGGTATTGCGGTAGTAGGAAAGAAAATAGAGGTCATCAGGGACTGGCCAGTGCCGACAAATGTGCGTGAGGTGAGGTCTTTCTTGGGGATGGCGAATTTTTACAGGAAGTATGTCAAAGGGTTCGCCGGTATCACAGGACCTATTTCGCATTTGCTCAGAGATGATGTAACATTCATATGGGGTTTAGAGCAGCAAGATGCTTTTGACAAGGTCAAGCATTTTCTCACGTCCGCTCCCATACTCAAGGTCTTCGACCCCAATGGGGCAGCGATAGTGAGAGTGGATGCGTCGGGGAAATCCATAGGCGCGGTGTTAGCTCAGGTGGATGTGGGAGGCTTGGAATGTGTCGTCGCTTATGAGTCGAGGAAGCTGACGAGGACCGAGGAGGGTTGGTCAGTTTATGAATTGGAATTGCTAAGTGTAGTACATGCTTTACGCATTTGGAGGAGGTATCTCATGGGGCGTCATTTCATACTTGAAACGGACAACAAGGCCGTGAGCATGCTGAAGTCTCAACAACAGGTTTTTGTATACCCAAAGGTGTGTTGAGGGGTAGACTTTTGAATGAGTATCACACGGCACCATCTAGTGGTCATTTTGGGTACGATAAAACTTATGCGGCATTAGCTTCTCATTATTTTTGGCCGGGTCTTTGGACGGATGTCACCAAATTTGTCAGGTCATGCGACACGTGTAGTCGGGTCAAGTTTCCGACCACAAAACAGTCTGGTTTGCTGCAACCTTTGGACATTCCAAGTAGAAATTGGGAGAGTATATCAATGGATTTGGTGACAGGGTTACCGGTTACTGGAAAGGGTTGTGATACTATTGTGGTATTTGTGGATAGGTTATCGAAGATGTGTCATTTAGCTGTTTGTAAGAGCTCGGTCACTGCGGTGCAGCTGGCTGAAATATTTTTCAACACTGTATATAAGTTGCATGGTATGCCCGTTTCTATTGTGAGTGATCGGGATGCCAAGTTTACTAGTGCTTTTTGGAGGGCTTTGTTCAAGAGATTGCAGTCTCGACTTTTGATGTCCAGTAGTTTACATCCACAGACGGATGGACAAACGGAGAAAGAAATCCAGGTGTTGACAACTACGCTCAAGGCGTTTGCTTTGGAGCTGCCCACTTCATGGGATAAGAATGTGGGTTATGTAGAGTTTGCCATTAACAATTCTATGCATTTGTCGACGAAGGTGTCGCCATTCTTTGCAAATTATGGATTTAATCCCATTACACCTGGGGTTTTGCTGGGGAAGTCACAGGTGCATGAGCAGGTGCAAGCGACCGGTACTATGTTGGAAACTGTGAGGATGATAAATGTACGGATCAAAGACTGTATGCGTCAGGCGCAGGAGAAAAATGTGGTACACTATGATGCTAAACACAGGCCAGTGCAGTTCCAGGTGGGAGATGCAGTCCTGTTGGACATGAAGGCGGTGCGTTATGGGAATGTGCGGGGGAGTAGAAAGCTTCGCCCACGTTATGAAGGTCCTTTTGTAGTAACTGCTGTCATATCTGATGTGTGCTATAAATTAGATCTACCTGTATCTATGCGAATACATGATGTGGTACATGTGTCAAAGTTAAAGTTGTATGTTGAGAGGGTAAGAGAGTGGCAGGATAGCTCAGCACGGCCGCCACCCCTACACGTCGATGGCCAGAGTCCCACGTATGTGGTACAGAAATTGCTTGCGAAAAAGAGGGTCCATGGCAAAGTGTTTTTTTGGTGAAATGGAAAGGCTACCCTGTCGGTGAAGCCACATGGGAGCCACATGCCAGTGTGAAACATTTGCATCGTTTGATACATCAATTAGCCTCGAGGACGATGCCTTGATTTTGGTGTGGGAGTTTGTAACAGGGTGTGAAAGATGTGAGGATATTTTTTTTGTGTGTGATGTAATCCTGCATTCTATTCGAGGGACAATTTGACTGACAAAGGTAATATATATATGGGAGAGGGGCTCCAGAGGAGGACTCCCAGGGTGGTGGTTGAGGGGAGCGGTTGCGATCGCCCTTTTCGGATACGGGGTAGTGTGTTTTACGCCCCATCCTCACAGTGTAATAAGTTTGAAGGAAGCTGTACTCAAAAGAGGAATAAGATACATAATTATGAGAAGACACCCTGGAGTTTATTCAGCAAATCCAAATCCATTACGTTTGACCTTGCGATTTGACGGACACAAGGTCACACTATCCATCTCAGGGCTCTTCCAGAAAGTGGTCTATAAATGCCTAGTTCCAGCCTTAGAAAATAATTTGCCGTGTTGGATGGGAGCTGGAGAAACCTCTTCAAGAAATAATTTTGAACCTGATCAAAGATCTGTAAGTGCGCAATTCCCCAGACCTGGGCTCCGTATATGGAATTATGGGAGCAATTTGGGCGTCAAACAGCCTAAGTGCTACCTGAACGTCACGGCCTTTCAGGCGTAGCATTGTATTCCACAGGCTATTGATTGCCACTTTGGCCTTCTTTTTAAGACATTCCGCCGCCAACGTAAAGTTTCCCGTGAAAAAAACGGTATACCAATCAAGATAGGTATAATTATGTGGAGGTCCAGTTAAGCGCCATTTTGTGTTATTTATTCTCATCGCCGAACTCCCGCGCGCCCTCTCGGGAAAACGACCAGAACTATTATCAAATATGAGCCAACGCCCTCTTTTTTTTTCCTCTGCACCCTAAAGAGTCTCTCGATGTGCCATAAAAATATTTGGCCGCGCTATGTTAAATGGGAGCCGAGATTTAATTCGGGCTTCGAACCTAATGACTGCACCTAATTGTATGTAACGTGGATTTAAACAAGCTTTCTAACGATACATACCATTATTTTTGGGAGGGATAATTTGCCTGGGAGTTGTTTAGAGTCAAACACAGGGCTGTAGGCTATATTAATTAAACGGATAGTAGGTCCACTTGATTCGGAAAGACCCCTAGTAAACCGTTCCAAATTTTAAAACGATATAATATCTAAAAAACTGTACGTAATGGAGCCATTCATACTTCAGATCTGCATTCAACACACCTTAATCTATATAGGCCTAGTGCACCTGCTTTCATCCAAAAGAGGATTTTGCTGCAGAACAGTGTAATAATATTGAAGGATAACAGTTCCTGGAAGAAAATGTACTAGTAGGCCCTAATAATGGTAATAAATATTTGGAGGTAACACCATTCTGGGAAATGATGTACTAGTAATAATGGTAATAAATATTTGGAGGTAATAGTTCCTGGAAAATAAACAGCAGCATCAAATGTTAAGTATTTCAACAATTTGCCACACAACAATAGGGTGATTCATTTCCAGCATCTACGTACATGTCATAGTGGGAAACAGGAAACTACACAACGAGTTATGGGCGTCTCCTAAACCAGCCATCCTTAACGAAATTCGCGCCCTGACATTTAAGTTTAGCCCAGGAAAGCGTTCTGGCCTCTTTAGAAAGAGCATTTCGGGGTGTGGCCGCTTCATTAAAACGCCCATTCCGCAGAATTGGTGGTTTGGCATAATTATAGAGCATTCTGTAGTATGTACGTTATATACAGGTTGTTTATTGTAACTCTGCAAAGACGTTCAGGGGTAATAGAGGGGACCAAGACAAGTATTTTTGACATAGGAACCCGTGTCCGGAAACGCCATCTAGAGGGGGTTCATAGACAAGGAACGGGCGCGCTCAGACGCGTCAGGCGAGAGGCGCTAGTCGAGCGGACTGTTTTGTTGATAAATGGCGCTCGGATAGTAAACACCGACGCGATGTGTCATAACCTGGCAACAGCAGAGCCATCTAGCAACTAAAGTACGCCTCCTAGGAGACGCGCGGATAGTCAACAGCGGATTTGTTGTTGCCAGGTTATGGCGTATCGAGTTGTTGTTTACTTACAACGACGCGATACGCCATAACCTGGCAACAACTGCTCGCCATCTATCAACAAAACAGTCTGCTCGACTAGTGCCTCTCGCGTGACGCGTCTGAGCTCACCCGTTCCTTGTCTATGAACCCCCTCTAGATGACGTTTCCGGACACGGGTTCCTATGTCAAAAATACTTGTCTTGGTCCCCTCTATTACCCCTGAAATTCTTTGCAGAGTTACAATAAACACCCTGTAAGTTACAGTATAATTATATAGCAAATAATATAATTATGTAGTCGACTATATATGTTCGGTTTTTTTTGATTTGTTGTGCGAGATCTAATTTTTCAAAACAGTTGATTCAAATGCCTAACCCAGCCTAACCACATTTTAAATCAACCATGGCCGACCCATGGAACTTGCCTTTTCTTCTCTTTCCATTCAATGTATACCACACTATACCTATAATGCATCCTTTCCATGCAGTTTTTTTTTAAATAAATGATCCAGATCATCATCGTAGCATTTTAATTAGCATGTTGCACCTTGCGCACTTGCTCGTATTTCTTCACTTCTGAGGGCAGATTCAAGCTATCCCGCGCTTTGCATGCCTGTCAGATCAATATCTGCCTGATCAATATTTCACATGCCGGGTGAATCACAACACCGGCGAAGAGCCCGTGGCCCTCCAAGTCCACGTGTGACTCCTTGCTTAAAATAACTTATATGTAAGTAGGACCCGAAAATAAACACATACAGGCCACGAAAAATACTTTGGAGGAAGCAAAACGGGGTCAGCTTATAAGCTACGATTTCGTAACCTAGTTGATCGAAATAAGTGGGATTCACATTGATGATGCGGGGGACACATGTCCATATTCTCAAAAGGAAAATCATATGGCGATATGACAGCTAGATGTAAATGACCTTGAGCAACCCTTTCTGTATACACAAATTAGCCACTTCATATGGCTGCAAATCGCTCAGAATTGGTTTACTTGCACCGAAAAGCTGGACCTAACCGATTGTTTGGGGCAATCACTGCTCTTTTTTATTACTAACATATGACATGGTATGACATGTGTTCAAGAGGAGGGGAGAGAGGAAGGGCAATAATTTTCTCCCTTTTACGAGGAGATAATAAATTGGCGAAAATCCTTCAGCGTTGTTGGCCAGAGATTCGTCACACCTCGAATCAATGATAGGTTCATTAGGAATGCAGTAAGGAATTTATCTCACCCGTGGTTACGACTGGAAGTGAAGTACATCCAGAATTAAGAGAATTTTTGACTGCCACTTTGTTTGACGGAGGACATAAAAAGGTCCCGTTGAGCACTGGGGAGGTCTAGTCGCGATGGAGCTTGATACATTGCTTGTCCTGCTCATGTTGGTGGTGGGGAAGTGGGGAGAGGAGACGAAGGTGACCCTTGACCTTCGAGCATCAGAGGACAGTGAGTTGTTTCGGGTGACTGAGTTAGTCCATTTGGTCAGCCGGATGTACCCTTCTTGCCTTTTGGTGCCTGCCACGGACCAAGGAAGAAGGTTCAACGGGCCTGAACTAT
>JYFJ02005011.1:0-27731 GCA_000934665.2 Catajapyx aquilonaris
GGGGGGGGGGGGGCGGAATTACATGTGCCCCACGTCCACTTGAACTCATAATATGGAGCAATTTGTTTTACAACATTAAATTTAGTTATCGAGATATTAATATTAAATTAAAGGATAGTAAAATCACATTCAGGCGACATAAGCCTTTTCCCTTGCATGCATGTATTTCCGGAACTGCACCAAAACTCATATGAAATTTGACACATTTGTTTTTGAGATAAAGTGCTATGGTGTAATGCATAAACCTTATTGAAAAGTACAGTCACCTTTACACAAAATCTCCCATCTTCCATATTCTGGTCCAAATTCATATACTTTTGCAATTAAGAGCTACTTGTATTGATTGAATATTAATGCAATCTTTAATAAGGTACCGTACTGTACTTGTACCAAATAAGGCGCAAAATAAGGAAATTTTGCTATTTATTTATTTATTTTTATTTATTTATTTACATACCCCTTGCTCAGGCCTGTAGCCCTGTTTCGGGGGACACATATATTCCCAATTTCTACATTACAGCATTAATAGGGTTTGTGTTTTCTACTTAACTCTTGATTAATACATTGCAAACTTTATCCTTTTGTTTACATTATGAAAAAAAGAAAATAGACAGAAATTATGTTTTTTTGGTTATATCTTGAAACAGAAGATGGAAAGAAATGTTACTATTTCGCGCCTACTATTTTTTCTGTCAATACAGTAGAACCGCGATTATCCGTCATCCACGGGACTGGGGCATGGTCGGAACACAAAAAAGGTAGGATAATCAGAGGAGCAACAAAAAAAACTTCAATGAAATACAGCAAAAAACATGTAAAAACATAAAATACTGTGTTATGGCTTTCTGAGAAATAGTGAAATGTTTATTTTTTACATACAGAGTCTATTGTTCTGTATTTACAATTTAACTAAGGTAACACAAAACAAAATCCATACGTACGTAGTACAGTCCAGTCCAGTATTTGATGAGAAAACATCTATTTATTGCTGGTGAAAAAAGTCTCATATGACCAGGAGTCGGATATTCAGAGGTCGGATAATCGGGTTTCCATTATACTGTATATGGCGATATGCTTACCTTCTGTAAACGACTCCCTTTCTGGTACATAATATTATTTTGGTTCCGTTAAGTGGCCTGTCACGGCTGGGAAAATTTTTGGAAGTTAATGTCATTCGAGTCGGACCATCTGACCTAAGTGCATGAGAGTTTCGACCACGAGGTTAAACAAAGTAGGGATTAAATAACCAGGATCAGCTTTATGGCTGCAAGCATAAGCATAACAATATAGGTTAGGCGTATGGCATTGAAAGAACTGATAAGATGTGGCATTTAACTGCAATTACTGTATTAGCAGATTTAGATTTACCCTAATACCCGAATCAGGTCAATTACTGAGTGCTGTGCACTAGTAAAAACTAGACTTACGCATCACAATTTTAATAGCTGCTAATTCATAGCTATTAAAACAAATAATCAGCTTCGATTAGCATCCTAACGCTTCAATGTATATACGAATGAGCATGGCATTATAATATTTTATCACTTGCGTCTATAGTCTCTAGTGTACTCTAAGCTATTCTAGAATATAATCCGCTACTTTTTGAATATTTGTATTAGCTGCTCTTTGTATACCTATTGTAGCATTAATGGACTGATTTTGAGCATGCCGCTAATTATTTTAAAAAAGAAAAGCCCATAGAGCTGATTGCTGTAACTTTGAATAATGAACTTGTGTTCGTAATGCATGAGGATTTACGGTTCTAAATTGTGTTTTTATTAGAGTACAAGATCTATACGTACAATAGAGTCAGTCCTGAAGTGTTTTAAAATAATATATTAATCAGACAACCTGACAACAATCTGAGCACGCAATATCAATTTACGGCACAAGCAGACATGAGAGCCTTATTAGGAGAACAGGCCGTCCAAAAAAAAAAAACTTTTACAAATGGTTTTGTTCAGTTTTGGCAAAAGGACTTCATCATAAAAATTAAAAATTATATGCTTGTCTAGTTGAAGCGAAGGGATTGGCTTGTAATAGTTGTAAATCCTCGAGTTAAGTAGTTAGTAGGAGAAAATTATATTTGTGGTCATTTTTGGTACTGGTTTATTATTATTATTATTATTATTATTATTATTATTATTATTATTATTGCTGCTACTACTACTAATGTGCATGAAGGAATAATGCCGTTAGCAATAGCAAAATTGGAGAAAATTGCAATGGTGAGCGGCAAAATTGGAGCAGACCGAGATAAAAGCCGAATAATGCAGAGTTAACTTCCATTATGCTCATTTCGCATATATATACGTGCGGTACTTCTGTTTAGGATCCTATTATTCAGCTCCTTTTTTCACCCGGTTGAACCAGAAATGAAATTCACGTTTTCCATACAGCCCACCCACCTCAGACGTAATAAAGGCTCCACCACATGCTGCCCCACAGCTTAATATTGAGTTAGTTCGTTGTCTCGAATTAGTTTATTTACATGGCCAATCGTAACATTGCGCATATACAGTACTATAGCTTTAGGTAAGAACTTAACGCACTGTCATGTGCTACTTCAAATGGAATTCAATATTACACCATTGACAGAGCAAGTCTCCTTTGGAATAGCTAAATTTGCTGTGCGTCTGGTGTGTTTGCAGGCGAAGTTTCTGCCTAGACAGGTTACCAACTCTCTCCGAGAAGAGTTGGTTTTGGTGTAACGGTGCTAAATTCGATTTACTCTGCCTGTAAACATTTGCTCAGGTTGGTAAGTTAATGTACTTTGCAGTAGCTGGGCTTTCCGTTGGACACTCTGAAATGCGTCGAAATGCAAACGGACTTTTCTCATAACACGATGTGGATGTAGGATGGACCTGCCATAAATCTGGTTTTTCCCTCTAAGGAGGAAGTATATTTCGTGAGAGTAATCAAGTTACGCAGTTCACTAACCTTTTACTAGTCATCTAAATGTGTTTTCGTGGCTATATGCTGATGAACATCAGGCAATGTTAATGTTTCTCATCTTTAGATCAATCGCATTTTACCCACACTTTAGGAATTTCTTGTATCAATCTTATTGTACTTGTGGCAAAGGTAATTAAATTTTTTTATTCCACTGCAAATACCAACTTTGCGAATTAAACCCCTCATCGTAGCACGAAGCAGAGAAAATGATGACGTATACATGTACATATGTGAGGAAAACTGCTGTTATAGAGATTTTAGAATACATTTTACAGTAGAAATCTTTAGAGGTTAAAACCATCGATTCGAGTGGCGGTAGAAAATGTTCATATCAATTTCTTGTGATAACTAGAGACACTATAACTTAGAGATCCGGCAACTGACACCCTGGTCACCAATTCATGCCCATTTTTGCAGAAATTTATTTGTTCACATCATGTTTGTCACATGAGTGTATTGATTGCATTTTGACATATAAAATAGACAAACTGCTTCTGCTGCCCAGCCGCTGTGTAATTCACACTCTTCAAAAAGTTAGAACACTTGACTCAAGAAAATGTTTAAAATTATTTTTACAAAATGTCATAGACTGACACGCACTACATGTAACCATGGCGACGGAGGCTATGTTGGGTATCGATACAATACGGCATCCACGAAGGAGGCCAATCAGCTTCCGTCTTGAGTTGACGGGTTTCTGACTAAGTTACAGGGTTTCTAGCCATGACAAAGGGGCTTACAACAATACAATCATGACTATTAGGGCTACTAGTATGATAATATGCCTTAAGGGTAGAGAAACTCTTAATCAGAAATGGTTTGATTTTATAATTTGCCATTATAAATGCAGCACTACATTTAAGCCATTGTCGTGTAAGCCTACAGGGCTCAGGCTAAATACATTTTTCTAAGCCTTCGTATTAATGTTTTCACACATTAAAATTGGAGTATAGTATACTGTACTGTATATGTAACGAAATTAGAGCACAAAATCATTTTTATCGCAATTCCTAACCTTTCATTATTTTATAAGTGTATCCTTCAAGTCCAAACATGTCCAAAAAGACGGATGCTCAATAATTACACCAGCATTGAATATTAAAAATAAAACTAAGGGCCTATTGTGTGAAAAAAATTAAGGAGATTGTTTTGTCACATTACACCATATAATAAATGTGCAATTATTTGTTCCTGGACATAAAGTGTTGTTTCCTAATTATTGCTTGTGCCTCAAAAAAATAAAAAAATGCTATTATTCCTCACAAACGTTGCTTTTGTCACGATGACAAAATATGGCCCATTTTCTCATTGGAAACAGGAATTTCAAAATCGCTGTGATTCCAAAATCAAAGTTTGTGAGAAATAATTGACATTTTCTGTATTTTTGAAGCATGAGCAATGAGTAAATAACACTTACTCCCTAGGAACAAAAATTGTGTTACTTACGATAATAGTGTTATGCACGAGGGAGGCGTGGTAGTCTAGTGGTTACGCCACTGGCTAGCCAAGCGGGAGGCCGGGGTTCAAATCCCGTCCCCGTCACCTCTGCTTGGCCTGGTCTTTTTCCGCTTTTCACCCGACACGCCGGGGCAGCATTGCACTCCCTTAGCTGCCCGGGGCCAGAGAAAAGGTCTGGTGTATCTGAGAGAGTCGTGAGTGACTATAAACCGAGGATGCCCCCCCTTGGGAACCTTCCCCTCCCCACAAAACGAGCCGAACGGCTCGAACACGGGGTACTTATAAAAAATATAAAAAATAGTGTTAATGCACGATGCACATATAAGTTACATTTTTTTAACGTTACCCCGTGATAAGGCTGAGCCTTTTTAGGGGGGTGGGATACCACCATTTTCACTCCTTAACTTCATACACCGGTGCAAGGAGACAAGGATGTAGGGTAGGGATAGGGATTTTTGGGGAGGGAACATAGGTGCAAGTGCAATGTCGGTAAAGGGGTCATGTGCTGTCCCCCAGGATGTTATTAGGTTGCCAGACACCTCCTTGGTGCAGGTCAGAGACCCTCCTGACGCAGGTGAAAGGAAAGTTCCCCAGGCGGGGATCGAACCTGAGGCCTTTCACTCAGCAAGCCGTGACGTTACCATCACGGCCACCACACCTCCCCCATAAGTTACATAATAATTGCATTAATACAACCGGTCCTAAGACATTCGACATTAGCATAACCACATCTTCTTAAAAATTACCATTAATTTATTATGACAACAACATAGGAATGATGCCTGAGCATTGTCTCCTCAAACTACCTGAAGTTGGCTACTTACATAGTTTGACTAGCAGAACAGGGCAGCATGAGGAACACCATTGTCATGGTGGTAATTTTGATTAGTGGCCCTCCTCCTGCCCCTGTTCCTGGGGTTTACCAAAGACTCGAGGTCTAAAGTTGTCCACTTGTATAAGTTTCTCTTTGGAGCTGCACTGAGGTTCTTTCAACTCATCCCCTCCCATGTCCCTACCGTCTAATAAATTCAGCTCCGTCCTCCAACCCTTGCTAGGTGAAAGGATTAATTTCAGAGGCAAATGCAAAGTACTTGAGCAGTAAATTGGTCTAGAAATCCACTCGTCCTCCCCTTAGTTTTTTAACCCCCCCCCCCCTCTCTCTCTCTTCTTTTTTCCTTCTTTTACACTGCTCCTCTTCTATCTTCCCTCGTTTTCGTGCAGCATCAGCACCTGCCCCTACCCTCCAAACTCGGGGAGACCCTTTTGAAAATTAATTAAGCAGACGCCTCTTAAAGACATAGTTGAGCGAACATCCGTCACCTGCGCCTGACCAGCTGTTGCTGAGTCCGGTTGCGGCCACAATCGCTTCGGAAGGATTCCACCAGAAGTGAAGTGCGGCACAAATGGTGCTCTCTGCTGCTGTGCTGCTGCTGCTAGCAAAGGCCGAGTTGAGTTAGATAGGGAGAGAGGGGGGGGGGGGAGAGAGGAGGAGGAGGAGGAGGAGGAGGAGGAGGAGGAGGAGGAGAGAGCGCATTCTCCCAGAGCATCGGTGGAGTCAAAGGGAAGCAGCTGTACAGCACTACTACTTCCCTTCTCCACTAGAGATTAATGAAGTTTCCAACTCTCAAAAGTATTGACGTAGAGTACATGTACACTTGCATCAGGTTTTAGTGAAAGTGGTTGGAACCAAAAACTTCTAACTGGACTCATTTTGAGAAGGGGGTGTGACAATTTTTTGTGAGTGTAACCATCATGTTAAGTTTCTGACAACTATTGCTAGGTTATTGCAGTCTAAAAATGACAAAATTGTCTGAGAATCTACACACTTGATGATAAAACTTATTGACTAAAACGTTTTTCATTTATTTCCTCCTTGCAGTATGTCGGGGAGATATGTCCCACCCTATTAAGTGGAATACAGAAAGATGAGATATGACATATGAGGATTGGTAGAACCACAATATACAAAAACTTACGTTACTGCACAAAAAAAACAGGTCAATCACTAAAAGAGAGCTGCAATTTATCTATTTGAATGCAAAATTGTACTGTTTCAGCACATGTGGCCTTATAGAGTGCGCACTTGCTTGGGATGTTGCCCTCGTTTACAATACTATGCTATTATTGATACAACCATAGAATAGTAGTGACTTCACAATGGGAAAACAATGACTGTCAATAATGCAACTAAAATTGAAGGCTTCGCTACTATTATCTGGTTGCATCAATAACATGTAGCAACGCTGCGGCGTTGCCAAATATGATGTTGACTGAAGTTGAGTAGGCGCTGCTTGAGATGGCAGTTAGAATTTATGCATTATGCAGGCATTATTTTTTCAGTGGTTAAGCAAGGTTTTTTTCATCTTCAAAGCTACCTGATTTGAAAGCGTTATTTACAAAATAATTAGTTCCTTTTGCTCATTACTGACAATATATGCATGTTGTTGGGGTTGACAAATGTGTCGTAAATTTTAAGCATTTTTTTACATTTATTGTGGGCATAGATTTGACGCTTCACTTGCTAACGGCGTTATTAGTATACAAGTTCAATTCCATCGTTGCCATAATATTAATATGTCGTTGCATCAAAATTTCGAGTTCATTCAGCCTGCTTAGCGTAAAAAGTAAGGCAGTGACTAGATGGGGGTCACTCGGGTCACACTGGGCTCCCACTTCTGCTCACTTCTTTCAAGCCGTATCATCCACAATGCCCACCTGGATCTTACTTGCCAGTAAAGAACTCGTCATCTGCAGCTGATCTTTGGTCAACCCTGGGTTTACGTAGGGCAGGTACGCTTCAGGAACGAAACAATAATATAGGCCTATTTTATGGTCTGACTAGCCAAAGAACTCAGTTCATTCTGCAGATATCCCTCCTCGGAAAGCCCCAACCTGACCACCTCTACCGTCAACCAGCTACATCTTTCGCCTATAAGGTGGGATTGTTCTGTTGGGTTTTAGTCTATATCATGATGGAATTAATAAAGAAGCTGTGGCATTCTGAAAGCTTGCAAGGCCAGTCTTAGCCTGCCTCTTGACCGTTAGCAGGTTTTATATACTACATCTTGATCTTTCTCTATGGTCTTGACACAGCCAGTAGGACACTGTACCCTGCATATACCAGCCACAACCGAAGCATAGTGGTGGAGTGGATATGGTGTCCGACTGCTAATCGGGAGGTTCTGGGTTCGAATCCCGGAGGCCGGCGCGGCGGTCCTGACCTTGGTTTTCTGTGGTTTTCCAAGGTCGCCCCAGGAAAAATTCATTTATATAAAATACATACCAGCCACAGTATTGCTAACCCAAAACACCATATTGATAATAATTTGATTTCATACGACAATTTAACGTCATAAAGTGATTTAAAACGGGTGTCCATGGAAATAATAGGGCATTCAGTAGGCGATACATTGTTGTGATCTCAGATGACCTTGGAGGCCAAATCTGATGTTACTCCGACCCCCATTTTCCGATCAAAATTATTAAAGAAGTTTGAATTGCAAACTTCAACACAGTCCTTGAAGGTCCTACTACCACATTCCTGGTTTAAAAAACCATAAATAACTTATATTATTGTGCCGATTGCAAGTCATTTGTGCAACAACTGGGAATGTTCATTAAATCTAGAGTGTAATGCAGCTGAAATTTAACTTCTAAACTGCCTCTGATAAATCCTGAAGCTAATGCATATGCCGTATTCTAAGTGCCCTGTTACCGATACACCATTTTTCTATTTTACCTTCATATTACAACTTGAATGTTGTAATCGTATTTTGTGTTCGGGCTGGTATTAATAGGAAAAGCGCAACTGGGCAGTAGTGATAAGCTTGAAAATGGCGGCAACAGTTTATTTCCAAGTAGGAGACGAGGTAAAAGAGGGATGGCAAATGTGAGATTGTGAGAACAAAAAGAGTGTCTCCCTGAACCCAGCACGCGTTAGCCTCACTGATTCATGACCATTCCCTGCAGTTTGACCCCAGCCTTCTCCCCCTTCCTATCCTGACCATACAACGCGGGCCTGTGGCCACTGTCCTTTGGCTCCCAGGAGAGATTTATAATGTGTTCTGTCCGGGAATGGGAAGCTGCGCTTGGGCTATACAGATTAGCCCTACATGTGCTTTTCCCCCCAAACTTTCAGAAAATTAGTTGCCTTGATGTAGGTGGCCATTTGTTTGAACGGACGTGTGAGGCTCCAACTAGAGATTGAGGTGTGTATAGTAACTTATGAAATGCTATTAATGGGATATTGTACAATTTCTTACCTGCTCAGGGATTCCAATGTCCTTCGTGGCACGAGGGAACTCCACTTGTAGTGCAATAGACAATTTGTTCATTGTAATGATTGTTCATTGCAATGATTAGCAGTGCATCCTCCTCCGCCCAAAAAGAGTTAATAATCTTTATAGCTAAAAGGAAAATGTACTCAGCATAATCCCCATGCCTCTACGACTGATTTCCCAGAATGAACTGAAAGGGGCCAGATCTTCTCTTGCAGCCATTTTGTATTCAGTGTATTGCAACTGGGTTAGTTGGGATAAGCAATCAGCAACTTCATCCCCCCCACTCCCCGCCCACCCCACCCCTCTTCAACTGGCAGTGCACCGTATTTAATTTATATACTTGGTCAGTACTTTGGAGAGCTTCAACTTGTGAACTGCACAGATCTCCGGCACACCTATACTCCGCTTGAACCATGGAACATAATCCATCCGGAGGGCATAGCTATAGCATACTGTATAATCTCTTGTCGGATACAAATTTTTCATCATGTTCAGACGCTTTTCTTTTCAGCCTACTTCTAGTTTTGTTGTATTGCAGTCATTAGCAAGTTATGGTATGTAGGCCTATAATGTCACAGAGTATGCATTGCTGGCAAGTCATGGCTTTGGTTTGTTCATCGGCATAGCCTGTAACACCTGTAATGCCACCTTTAATGTTTTCCTTTCCATGTGCACAAACAGTAGCCTAGCGATTAATTCATATTTTTTTTTGTACCTAGTACCTCTTAATAATAAGCAATGTTGAACAGTAGAGTTTTTCAGAATAAGGCAGGCAAATTCCAGGAAGAAAAATCCATTTATCTTGAGGTGCCCCTACATTGCCCCTACATAGTGTGCTCGTATGATGCCTGGGAGAACACCCTAGAAGTTTGTATGAATTAACATAATTATGTATCCCCCTGTAGAATTGGACACCATGTTCATTATTTGAAATCACCATTTTAATCAGTATCATCTAAAGTGCCCTAACATGTGAAAATTTATTTCCACATCCAGAATTGTGCAGCTTGCTTTTATAACTGTTTCCATAATAGAAATAATATCCGGCATTTTTCTTCCTACCTATTTCATTGCAATTTTCCCCTCGTGCCGACTATAACCTAATTTATTGGTTTGCACTCTGAATTGTAGTGGAACGAAAGGAGAATGCTAATGGAGATGAGATCCCGTCTTAAGGCCCTTGCAGCTTCCTTTCATTTTCAATCCCTCTTTATTAATGAAATTTCCCATTCGCCCTCTGTTTCCGGTATGGCGGTTAATCTCCCTCAGCGCATTAATCCGGAAATTCCGCAGATATTTCTCCAATTCATCCATGGGGGTCAATGCAGCAACATCTTTTGAATGGCAGGGTAGCCTGAAATAATTTAAATGCCTTTAGCGCAGTTAATGCGGTTAAACCCAGGCCGGAGCCATTCTGTAAATTCGTGACAAGAGTTCAGAAAAGAAAAATGAGTCCGGCAGTCGAAAAAAAAGCGCTCCCACCTTCAGGGCTTATAATGGGCGAATTTTTTTCGTCCGCCAGCGGTGAAGGTAATGTGGAGTAATGTATTGTTGAGTCTCCATGTGGAACTCGAGGAATGAAGGGCGATCGCTCGGTCAATCCCCACAGTTGTCAATATGGCACGACACGTGAGTGAAAAATGGTGGCAGGGTTTTGAAAAGCTTCATGCCTCAAGCCCAGCACTGTAGTCCTTGCTCAGGCCCAGACATGAACTGACGTGATCCTAACGAGCTCACCTACAGCACAAGCTCATAATGCGAATAATCTGTACCAGGGCATAAGCCTGCACGCATTTAGTTCAGGTACCGTATAATGCTGTATTTTCATTGCATAGTTGGGGCCTCTCTGCTCCAAATGATCACGAATATGCTCAGGTATCATACATGATATAATTATGATGCCCAGGTGGGAACAATATGAATAAATGACAATTGCAACTACCGTATTGCTAAAATGCAATACTCATCAGTAAGGTAATAATATAAGAACACTAATAAACGTGACGCTCAAGTTCCAAATATTTTAATGAACGTGAATTCACACCAGTCGCGACAATATTCCTTATTGGAGACAAACAGCCAAACATTTCCATACAGAAAGAAATCGAGTTATCATGCAGTCAGTGTCCTGAAATTCAGACATTAATTTCGCCCTCTCTGAGCATATCCATTGGTATCAAAAATAATTTTGATGCCAGCCATGTCATGCGAATGGTCCCCTATTGTCAGGTTTCGTGGTGTTCAAGTCCCTTCATTCCTTCACATAAAAGGATAAGAAGAGCGGCGCTGGCGCATGTATAGGATAGAAAAGCCCAAGAAACGGAACCGTCTGCACAATTGGGATGAAAGAGCAGGCTCGTGTCGGAAGGAAAGGGAAGTAGTATATATAGGTAGGAGGAAGGGCAGGATTTGATCGATTGAATGCAGCCGCAAGAGCCCTACCTCTGTCTCTTTTGGTGTGGACTGTGACAGGATAGAGTGGAAGAATGAGGAGACGTGCCACACTAGTTATTCTCTGCCAATTGAAGGAGTGTATAAGGGCAAAAATTATTTCCGAAAGCATCCACACTCATATCCTGAATCTGATGGTGGAAATGTTTAATATTTTAATTATAATCTGTAAATACCTCCAGGTTACAATGTACATACTTCAAAGATTTACTTTTTACTGTACAGCACACATGCCCTTGTGCAAGAGTTCATTTCCATATTGCTTAGACTAGTAATATACTGTTTAAACAATGCCCGACAGGTATGTAATTGTTAACTACGTCTATAATAAAACTGTTTACACGTGGGAAACAACACCATACAGCGCAGAAAACCCCTTAAATCTATAGAATTTGATGTAACGAAAGGATGCTATATTCCAAGTGCGAGGAAAATGCGTCCAATAGAATCCGGGATACAATGAGTTCCCCGAACAAACTCCGCCTCAACCCCAGCCAATTGTACTTCACACTCTAGCCAACAAAACTTCCTCGGATACACTCGAGGCCTCTACAGCACGTGAGTGATCCCGTCCAAAATGAAAACACAGACAAACCGTAAATGGCATTTCCTGCCAAAGGTAAGTTTGGCACATCTCTCTCAGAAAGGGTGGATCGATTATTGGTTTCATTCTGAAGGATACAGCGGCCTATATGTTTCAGGAGGAGCTGTATAGCGATCATACTGTATATACGATATACAGGGTGATCCAATAAGAAAGGAACACTAATCTTCTTGCTATAGTTGATTTATCTTTCTGCCTTATTCAGAAGTAACCATGTTGTATTAAGTTATTTGTGGAAGTTGATTGTAACCGCTACATTAATTGCACTAGTATTCTGTCCAAGCCAATTGTGTAGCAAAAAACTAAGTTATAAAGAATGTTGTTATTCTTCAAACCTTCCATGAAGCTCCTCAATGATCATCATGTATGACACTGTATTATGACAGTTATTGCAATATTATTATCTTTGCGGCCATGTTTGTACTTCCTAAATAATTATGATTAATTATTTCATTTCATTTTATTTAACTTTATGGTTAATATGATGTATAGGCCTACTCTATTTTCATTTAAATTTGGCAAGTTTACGGTTTGTTTTTCTACATGGTATGCTAATCCGCATACCGTTATATGTGTATTAGTACGGGGGAAAGGAAATAGCTCCCACAGCATATCTGTGTGAAGTATCCTCATAGGGCATGTATTTGATGCAGGTGATCAAATGCATACTAACTAAGCATACATTAGTAACATGCGTCAAACAGAAGCCGACATCTGGAGTGTAGCATATGAGCGTAGCTTAGCAACGAAACAGGATCCCACACTTAATTACGTGCCTCATGGGAAGAAGCGCAAAAAGGTCTCTTTTGTTTCTCATGGAGCTTGTCGGCACACATTTCATTATAGAAATACTTACGAAGATGTGTTCCGCGTGGCATTGGACTGTAGTGTAGCTCACATAAAATGCTGGAGCATAATTACGTGCCGCATAAAACTGATGCCGGTATGCCTCGTTGAGTAGTCCTTCACGTGAACCTCATAATATTTTCACCAAGAGGCGCATAAGCAGCAGAAAATGGGCACTGTAGATTGCACTATCCTCTAGTCTACCCATTCAAAAGTACCGTATATAGAGTGACTGCAAAATGTGCGCACTTTCTATCGGACTTAGTTTCTGGCTTGGAAGAAACTGCTATAGGAGATTTCTGATCCGGTATACGTACAGAGGTATTGTATTGAACAATAAATAACCTATAGGTTCGAGAGAAAGTGCGGCCATCTGGTACAGTATATTGTAGCGGTGATGAAAATGCGTCCCATACACACGAGAGAGATGCTGCAGGGACAGATTTGGTAGATATCACCAACCGTCCTCAAGTATAACCCTAACTATCCCATTAAAAGTGAAACAACATATACAGAAAGAGGCTCATAATCCCAACTTATATCTAGAAAAAAGTGAATTTTTTACTTCTTCTAATGACGCGAATAAAGACTAACAACATGACTCGGCAGGAAAAAAGTCCTGTAAAAACTGGATGTATAGCAGAGAGATGCAGTGTTTACGAGAGAGTTGCAAAAGGAGCGCATCCACTTGAGCGAAGCAAATGGGGCTTGCAACCGCCTGCAAAGAGACGGATGCCTGCAGAGACGGAACAGAAGTGCACCTTTTCGGCTGAATAGGAACCACACGGGTGGGCTTCACTAGTTTGTTCCCCGGGTCGATGAGGTCTCCGAAAAGACCTCCTGGCCAGACCTAGATCCGGTTACTTGGGTCTTGCGGCCACGCTTTTTGCTTCCCAAGTCTTGCCGAAAATGGCTGAATCTGGTGGCACTCGCTTCCACTCAGTAATGCCAAGCGAATGAAACTCATAGCCCAATAACCTATTCCAGGTTGGTAATTATGTTACCCCTGGTGGTGTTACGACGGTAATTGAGTTCCGGCCCTGCACCGACATTATGAAATATGGATCGTTTGCTTCAGTTACATTAGTATAGACAGGTGATA
This sequence comes from Catajapyx aquilonaris, assembly GCA_000934665.2. Classification (NCBI taxonomy): domain Eukaryota; kingdom Metazoa; phylum Arthropoda; class Diplura; order Dicellurata; family Japygidae; genus Catajapyx; species Catajapyx aquilonaris. Next base: position 13,697 of record JYFJ02005011.1, read on the forward strand.
AGTGGTGTGTGTTTTCCGCAATTATAGCCTATTGTTTTTAATTTAGTACAGCGCAGTCAAATATGAAATGTGGGATTGCTCCTCAGCGAGTGAATAATGGCATCATAATGTGGACCTTCTGCTGTTGTTCACCCTGACAAGGTTTCGCTCTTTAAATTAGCGCTGTTTAGAACTCTTTACTAATGCTGCGGTGTACACTTTATTAATTTTTTCCACAGCGTAGTGGTGCTAAAAGAGCATTTCCGAGTGTTTCAGGAAAGGACACTCAATGGTACACCAACAAGAGGTGTGTAAATCACGCGGGCCATTGCTTAGTAAGGTAAATACAGTATGATTTGTTGGCCCTGCAATAATCAGGATTAGCGTAAAGTCCAGCATCATGGATTAAATTAATGAAAAATTATATTAGGATTAAGTTGGAATTTGATGGGATTAACTCGCGAGTAATTACTGTACTGGAGTAGTGATAATAAATGTTTCAGTATTTCCCCATAATTTTTCTTTATTGCTCTAATTTGTTAAGCATCTTGCACTACTCAACTATAGCCTCTCGCCATGTGAATTTTTTATAAGACGAATATATTTTCATAAATGGCAGTGCTAGCTAGGTACTCTTCCAATTAGGAAGGCCTGCAGAATACAAACACGGGAGGGAGCGCCTTGTGTTTAGAATTGTGCAAGACTGCCTTCGTCAGCACTGGGCCGGTTTTGTACTCAAGGGAATGAGATAGAACAACATAATATTCGTTGCCAGGAGAGGTTTGGGTATGCCCAAAGAAAATCCGATTTACAGACTACAACGTAAACAGAAAAGTGCCAACACCGTGTACTTTTTTTCATTCTGGGAAATTTTACATCGTAATGGTCCTGAGAAGTTTGAACTGTTTTGTTCCATCTTTTTGCAGAGCACTGCAATGGTTTGGCAAACGGGATGCATAAACCTCCAAATTCATTATTTTAAATCCAGCGGCCTATGGAAATTGTAGGATGGTTGGCTAATCAACCGGCGAGATATCCCTTTGACGCCCTTTCATGCTCGTTATTATCAATCCATCTACTTGACAGTGACGACCACACAAATGTGCCAAAGCAACATTACCAGCATTTACATTGCTCAATACGGTTGGTCAGTAAATATTTCGGGATTGCTGTCAACTGGATATTGATTATAACCGCTTCTGACTATGTCAGCAAGAGGGCGAGCCCTTCATTGTTACATCCATCAGCGTACGTCATTTGAGAACTGCAATATTGGTAGCGTAGCATCCAAAACTCATTACATGTCATTTAAACAAAAAAATGGCCTTCCGAGCCCCCGTCCGTGTGATTCGCATTGCCTTAAAGGTATGGCATGTACATGTCAGGTTAGAGCAGCAGGTAAATAAATTGAAAAATGGAACGAGGACATGTTTGTAGTTGTAGGGGACCTCACCATTACTCATAATTTATAACAGGTTGTCGTTGTACTGCGTTTCCGCAAATCCCTCTCCACGAGGCTACTGCGCCGCAGAAACCGCATAACTGCCAGAGTGTTATATCCCACTTGACTCGATTTCAAGCTCAGTAAAATCAGGCCGAGAGAGACCTGTTAATGACAGCATTAACTCCCACTTGTACACTTGGCGATGGACCGCTGATTTTCTTCTTGGAGAAGCTGAATCCGGCACATGCAGCCAGCCAAACCCTTCGATTCGGTTCTGTTACCCCAGCCGCCAGTCGACATCAAATTAAACCGTATCACGAACTTTTAGGAATTCAATTCCCGACCAATTTAAAATAGTTTGCCATTTCTTCCTAGGAGTCTGGCCGACAGGAAGTGCGTGCAGAATGAGACTTTTCTAGTATTATTATTCCGAACCGTGCTGAAAATGAATCAAGGAGGAAAAATGGACCTCGCATTTTTTTTTTGTACAATTTTTTAAGCCACACCACACAGGTCTCCCACCTTTACACGCGAGGACCAAAAGGCCAGCGTTCCAATATTGGATCGAGCGGGTGGACATCCGTGGATATTGGCAGGGAAACGCAATAAACTGATGTGCGAGGCTTAAAAATAGCCAGCACTCCCGCGCTCGGCCGACTGAAGCTGAGATATACGCACGGATCCATAAAAAAAGGCTGCAAAATTGCACACCAGTTCCACCCAGTACACCCCCTATACTCCCAACCCTCCCCCACAGTCTGGACATGCAAACAGTGGACGACACAAAGGGCCTCCGACCTTTTTCATATGATGTGCCGCCGCATCATCTCACATGACAGGGACATTATATACGGGGGACATACGTGTGACACTTTGTTTGGATGCTCTTCGTTCTGAATTGTGGCGTGTACAGGTGCCGTACTGATGTGTGACAACGTGTGGTCCGAGGCTCGCTTTCCGCAAAAATCGCAAAAATGATCCAGTGTGTGATCATCGATCGTGCAGTTAACTAAACACTATTGCGGCCAAGTTGTAAATCTGCACTTGATTGTTAACTGTGCAGTGTAAGTAAAATAGGACGTTTAGCGCCGGTCATTTATTGTTTGTCATGAATAGGCGGACAATTAATCGTCATAATTGAAATACAAATGCTTGGTGACACGTGAACAGACAGGTTGCGAGGGGTGGCACGCCCTGTATCGAGGCACGCGATATGGATATTTGTAACCCTTCCTTTCTGCTCTGGTGCTGCTGAAACTCCGCAAACATGTTTACAGAGAGCAGTATCGACAGTTTCAGGCCAACTACCCGTTCCAACTTATTACATGGTGTCTTAGGCCCCTTCCAGCTCTTTGTCACCATACTCCCCCACCCAATATGAGCAATCCCTCTGAAATCCCAAGCGGTGATTTTGAGCGCAACACAAAAAGCCCCGTCACAGCTCGGGTGCTAGTATGCGGATATATCAGAGTCCCGTATTAGCGATATCGAAAGAGGCCAAGCACAGGACCAAGTCTCCTTCCGCCTCGTAAATCTCCTTGCTGTGGATCGAAATTTCGGTGGGAGCTTAAAGCTAGTGATCGAGTGGGGGCCCAAAGCTACAGGAGCACATTGTGCAGCTTTAGGCTGAGGAGCATCTAATGAGCACTGGCCCGTCAAAGAAGGATTATTAGGATGGCAGCCTGATGAGTACTGGTACGTGGGCGCGCGTGTGTAGTGTTATGTGTGCCAGCTCGATCCGGCTTAATTTGCTTCGGCCCCGAATATCAATCTTGCTGCCGGCGCCGGCCACCATGCTCTGTCAGCTTTCAAAAGAAACTTGGACACCGGTGGCCCCGGTACATGCATGGATACATAGCCTACATGCACACGCCCAAAACGCACCAAGTGGAAGAAAGGAAATTAAACATGTCCAGATACAGGGGAATGCGGTGTCAACGCTGCTGCAACACTGGACCACTTACGGGGAAAAATGGGAAAGTCTCTTTTTTGGTACTGCGTTACACGGTTTTACCATTGTTTTCAGTGGCCAAGGTTTTCTGAAATATTTTGAACGTAAAATTAGCTATCATGTGCACTCTTAATGCCATTCGTTGGATGCTACAAATGCAGAATGTGAACTGTTTTAGTTTTGCGCAGGATGGAGTGTGGTGGAAGAGGTATAGCTGCTGATAACCCACATCTGGATAAGGAAAACCTGGGTTCGATTTCCGAACATGGGCACTCATGTGGGAAAGCGTAGGTGGTTTCTTTCAATGCTGTAAAGCCAGTGCCGTGGGAAAGAAGGGGATGTAGGGGACTTTTTCCGTGCCTTCTCTGACTCTTTTTCGCATTTTGAAACGGTCCTAAACGGCCCTTGAAATTGGGCCATAACCAGGACTTAGAGGGTGTAACGTTGCCTTTTCTTTCTTTCCGGTGATTTTGTGATGGTTATATAAGTTACTACAAGCTGAGCTCGCAAAACACTTAGTTGTAATGAACAGTTGGGGTTGTGGACAGGGTTCTACTTTTCCAGGTGATAAATTTATTAAACTCTATACCTGCAGCGTTTAGTTATGCTGGAAACCTGCCTTGACTGAATTTTCTTCTGTTATGTTGGAAATACGTCATCTTCTGGCGTGAGAATTTTTGGGCTCGAATATGTTCCTGTATGACTGCAAATAAACACATGTACGTATAGAAACACTGACTCATGATCTTCATATTTGTGACCACGTTGTTATCTTATATTTGAGGATTAAGCGGAGCGGTGTATTTATTCACAGCAGAAAATTAAAACATGAGTTTTACTAGTAATTTACTCAGGAACTACAATAGAGCCATCAGATATGTGCATAATGTTATTTTCTAACGTGAATAAATATGATAGTTTAATGTTTAAAGCGGTTTTGTGTACTCATCCAAGTATACACACTTCATGCCTATTTTAGCCATTTGCCGTTTTCAGTGCACTTGTCTGTTAGTGAACCTCTTCATCAATTCAGCAGATTATCCTGCACACTGATAATTTAAGGCAACTCTTCAAACTGCTGCCTCGTATACTTCTTGATGATGCCCAACTTAAGCACCCTGTAGAGTTCTGGCCACTTCTCTTCTGCTTTGTGGATCAAGTTTGTTCGGGCATTGGACCGTAGAGGTACAGTCGTTTCTACTGGATTTTCCTTTGATCTTGTTATGGTATATTTTGCTATATAACGTACTCCATACACTATGCAGCTTATATGACACGGATGCCGAGCTCTTACTCCAGCTATAGGGCCATTAAACTTATTTCACAACAACCCAGCTATTGGTGAACACCTGCAGTTATTATCTATTTAGAACAATTTAGAAAAAGCTCTAGTTTCAAAGAGTAGCACTTAATAATTCTTATGCACATCTCTGTAGATTATACAAGTAACTTACAACTCCAGATAATACGTAAGTTGTTATTTCAAGTTCTATGATCTTTGTACTCTTCTGTGTGTTGGAAATTATTGTTCATTATTTTATAGGCGAGCAAATTTTAGAACCGAATCAGTCTAATCTATTGGATAGGCGTCCAGGCTATCATTATAGGAAAGTCTGGGTTTCAAATACCGATCAACCTTCTTCTCCTGGGTTGTTTTCGCACTTTTCCTGATCAATTCTTGTTGCCCTGCATGCCACAGAGTAATCCTTTAATGATGCAATCCACAAAATTTGCTGTAGATCATGAGAAGCATTAGCGATAGGTTCGAACCTATTTTTATATTACAAAGCAGTTAATGGCAAGCTGTTGGATATGTCACATTCCAGCCCACATGAAAGGATAGGTGGTAGCAGCCTTCAATTTCAGAGCGTGTGTCACTATTGCATGTTATCATGAGTATAACAGCACTAATCAGGTGCTGTACACTTTTAAATAGTGGCCAGCCCGTTATTGGAAAAAAAAATATTACTAATGAAATCAGGCAATTTGCAGCTCTTGACCGAGTCCCCTCCACATGTTTCTGTGGGACGCAAATGTGGCTTCAACATAATTTATTATGTCGTGTCATCTTGTTTACCTCGAAATAGTATCAATATTGGCCGTCCATTCATGCATGGGTCATAGTGAAAAATATGGCTTGCATTAAAATATAAATAGAGGCATTACAAGATGCATACTAATTTCGACCACAATAAAAACATTTTGAATCAAAATGATAACAGGTGCAAAGCAAGAAATGCCTTAAGGTTTAGATGATCAGTCAAACCTTTTCGTAATAATATAATACAGCAGTTTACATATTCCGTAGACATTTTTTTTTACGTTACCCCGTGATAAGGCTGAGCCTTTTTAGGGGGGTGGAATACCACCATTTCACTCCATTTTCTGAATTAACTTCATACACCGGTGCAAGGAGACAAGGATGTAGGGTAGGGGTAGGGATTTTTGGGGAGGGAACATAGGTGCAAGTGCAAGATCTGTAAAGGGGTCATGTGCTGTTCCCCAGGAGGTTAGGTTGCCAGACACCTCCTTGGTGCAGGGGAGAGACCCTCCCGACGCAGGTGAAAGGAAAGTTCCCCAGGCGGGGATCGAACCTGGGGCCTTTCACTCAGCAAGCCGTGACGTTACCATCACGGCCACCACACCTCCCCTATTCCGTAGACATATTTTTTATGCACCACTGAAACTTCTTGATACATCAACTCTAAAGCTTCATTTCAAATAAGAGGCAGCAACTTTGTGTAAATGTGTGCGTGTGTAGCTTCATCTATATATGCCTACGTAAACCTTGCCTGATTTGTGAGAAACATTACAGGCCTTGTTTATTTTTCTCAACCAACCCCCTCGGTGGTGCACCTCAATGTGATTTTCACATGTGGTGTGTAAAGAGTCACTGTCTACATGCTAGGGAGATTTTGCTGAAAAAATCCAGAATGCGTCCACAATCCCTTTATACGAGTGTAAATAGTTGCAAACGTCTTAGTGTAATGTTGACAGCCTTAAAACTGAAGAGTCGATAATCATACGGCTATGCACCGTATTTATTCAAAGGTTGAATTAAGCTCCGGGATATATTATACATACACATTACGTTAAATCATATAGACTGTTTACCTCTGAGTAGCTAAAGTCATTACTAAGCATTAATTACTGCAGAATCTGTCCGAACTGTAAGACCTCAACCAGTGTCGTTAAGTCCCAGTCCTAGTCCTACCTCATCAAACATGTCAGTTGCAGAAGTACTATAATTTGCTAGGCATTATTATAGACTCTGGCCATTCAATTATAATGAATAGCATATCTGCATATAGCTGCATTTCTGTGATGGCCACCTCCAATGCTAAGTGCCCTCTTAATTTTGTAGTCCACCCGGAGACAAAGTGGAATCCTCCTCCGCCCCTCCAACCTCCTTCTCCACCAATTCTGGACCTGTGAGTAAGGGTGCAGTATACGTCGCCTGTTTCCGCAAGTCGAACCGGAGTGAACGTAACGTACGTACGGCTTCGGATGCCCAACTCTCTCGATTTTGCCTGGTATTGGTAGTGCAGCCTATAGTATGTGCTGACACTGAACCACTTGATCGGTGCATTGAGGGCTGTCATGTCTTGTTCAAATTTGGTTGGAATAGTATCATCTGGAGTTCTTATTTGATAGCAACAATGCAAGTGCCAGGTCAAAAGTGGTATGGCAATGATTTGTAATGACTGTTTATAGTCTAATGTTGTTCCTGTTGTAATAATATTATTGACTGCAATTTTGCAGAATTCATGGTGAAAGTGTCCATGACAAGACATTCTAATGAGGAGCTACTTGGTCGGATTTCTCGCATTAAAATAATGATTTATTCGCATAGGTGTTTGTATTCTCTTTCGATTATACAGTATAAATGACAAGTAAATGCAAATAAAATAAATGTATAACTGACAGTGTGTCGAGGAATGCGGTAAAAATCTGCATATTTTGCCCCGCATCAAGGAATCAGTAATTAGTTGTTTGAAATTTCAATTTTTTTTCCTCAGAAAATGGACTCTCCAGTCGGGTACGGACGTGGCCACCACGTGGGTACGTCACAGTTACAAGATATCCGTAAGGGTGGGGGTTCTGACGTCAGGAAACATGTTTCGCTCGTAGTGAACCAACCGGAACCAACCATACTGTGAGACTCGTACCGTAGGCTACGTACAAGCCTTCTCTTCAACTGCCTGAGTCCTTCCAACGAATTTTCCGACACTCTTAATAAAAACAAGATTGGTAAATCACGTGAGCGTGATTATAGTAGACTTTTTCCCATTCTTTCAAGTGAAACTTTATTGGTAGTTTTTCCCCAAAGAGAGGCAGTAACATCATGGCGGCCGAGGACGCGCATCGCAAACTTGTCCAACATCAGGAATTAATTCCACAGCCCCTGTGCCAAAGCGTCAGGTAAAACCCGGGCTAAATCCCCGACACACATGGTCAGGGATCCAGGGAAACTACCGGTAATTTCGAAATCCAGCGATAACCTGCCCATAAAGTAGACTTGTGCGGATACAGTGAACTCGAAAAACCGGAAGTGGCGGGTGACCGGAAGTTGACCAAGACACCTATTTAGGTCACGCTTAATCCGAATAAGAAAACCTTTTGTCGCTCTCTCTTGTGGTTAGGGCCCTGATACCTGTCCACAGACAGACAGACGGACCGACACAGCCTTTCTATGACTTTTTTCGATGATGAGAAAAAGTCTAAAGCTACCACAATGCATGAATTGCTCGGATGACCTTCGGGACTACGGACAACACTGCTCCAAAGTTCACCTCGACTTTTGAAACAATTTTTAAGAGTGAACTTATTACCATAACGATGGTAGAGCGAATTGAAAGGTAAAGTGTAATAATAATCATCATCCGGCAGTTCATGTAATTATTACTTTCACCAACTTCTGGGAGAGCCAGGAAGTTGAAAATTGGCCCACAGGTAGCCAAGACATCAAAACCCACCATAAATATCAGAAATCTAGCAATTTCAACAGGGGCGGCCCTCGGTAAAACATTTTTTGGAGGAAATTAAGGAAAATCTTAACCAGCTTGTAGGCTTCTCTTGTAGTCTTGTGTTTCTCGGCTTTATTTTCTCGTAGGGAGTGGCAGTTCCGCCAAAGGTAATTACTCTAAATGTGACTAATGTTAGTCACACTCTAAAAATTCATTTTTACTTTGTGATCCATGGGATATAACCTTCATCCCCAGAGCTTAGATGCATGTTTATGGAGAACATTGACAGGAAACAAATGGCCACACCCTCACTAGACCTCAGTTGTGTATTGTCTCACTTAATGTCATGCAATTGTACATTACATCAACACATTTACCAGGATCAAAACCGTAGCAGGGTTTTCTATTATCTAGTCTTTTTAAAAACTGTCTTCTCCATAATTCTGCAGGGCAATAGTATTACATCATGGGATCTCAACACTATCCCTTCTACAGTAAAAACAGGCAAACGGAACAAAAAGGAACAAATGGTAGGGAGCAGAATGCAGAAACCTGGTATTATTTAAAATGTGAACAGGCCCAGGTGCTACTGGCAATATCACTTAACAGATTGGGCTGAAGCCTTCAGGTTGGGAAGATTGCATGCTTTTTTTTAAATTGGTATTAAAATTACTTTTAAAAAATTAATCCCACTTCAACACAACCTTCCTCACCTGTCACATAATGAAAAAATAACAAAAATCAAAACTCAGAAACCCAACCTGTGATTGACATCGAAAAAAGGAAAAATAAAGAGGAAGTAAAGGAACACTCACTTCCGATCCCCATACATGACTACCTCTCTATGATATGAAGAAAAAATAAAGTAAGGCAAAAAAATAGCAACACAAGAATAGAGTGAAACACCTTTCTGTGACTATGATGTCAACCATACAGCAAAAACAAGGCACGCCATTATAACATGATTATAAATCAGAGGAAACAATACAGGAAAACGTCCCCCCCAAACCATAAGCAAGCTTGACCTTGCTTCATGTTGGTGCACTCAAACTGTGTGCCCCGTCTCGCCGCACACGTGGCATTTTTTTGTTTTATTCGGGCAGTTCTTGCCATCATGCCCTATCTTGCAAATGATGCAGAAGTCTGCAAAACCGAACAACGAAGGTCAAAATAATACGCAGCTCATTTCAACAACGGGTTCCCTATTGCAGAAATGTATACTAAAAATGTACGCATTTTAATTTTAACAATTCTTGCAAGTTTAACGCAGCTAAATTTTACAATGATTCACTACATTTAACTACAAAATTGTGTTCTATCATGCACAAGACAAAAAACAAGAGTAACTGGTACCATTTCTTACATAATTAGTGATAAAAAATAACATGAAAACTGGGAACAGAGTACACGAAAACTAATATGGGCATTATGTAGATCGAACTGCATTGATCTGGAACCCCAAAACATTTTGGGGTGGGCACAACATCGATGGCAATGAATCCGAACCAGACACGGTAATCATCATGCAATCAACAAGCCTAGTAAAATGTATCTTTACAAATCCGTTTTCTGCAAGTGCAAACTCACGAGACAACATGGTAATTCAACCGAAAATGTGATACTCACTATGAGGAGGCTGATTGCACTTCTTGGCAACATGACCTTCCTTTTTGCAAATGTAGCACTGGTTGTGTGCCTCCTTGCACTCGGGCGACATGTGACCATGCATGTTGCAGACGTAGCATCTGGGTTTATTGTTTTCTGAAAAAAGGATTACCTAGTTGCAATAAGGTGAGGATAAGGATGAGTCATTTAGAAATAAAGATGGGAAATGTACACACAAGTAACATTATTGTATACTTATGTTCATGTTCAAGGAGGGTGTGTACCTCCACACCGCGGTTCCTCAGTTGCCACACTCAGTTACGAGCCATGCTGTTAATGCATTGAGTAAATCATCTCCATGACAGTAAAATCATATAAAATTGCCTCTCGCTAGCTTTCTATGTGTAGATGACGCCTGCACAGAACAGCTGTTAACTAGCTCAATTCTCAGGGGGTTTGCATGTACAGTACAATCGATACCCAAAAACAATGGCCAAGTGTGAAAAAAAGAGTTAACATTTTCTCATGCTTGCAGAACTGTAACGACATGCATTGCCTTGAAGCCAAAAGTCCCCATTAACTTTGCATATCGGTGAATCTAAGCAAACTTAACAAACAGCAATATATTCTAAAATGTTATTGACACACGAAATGAACAATATTTTCAAACTCAGACACGGTAGGCTAGAGGAAAAGGCACTGAAAATAAATCGTGTTGCAAAATTTCACTTCGACTTATTGTTAGTGTAACTTTTCGACACATTAACAAAATAATGATAAATTTACATTGAATTGTTGAAAGTCACCAATGACAACCTGCGAGATTGTAATGATATTCATTCAATACAATCTCTTAGTCTGTAAGTTATATATTAGAATGTCAAACTCATAGTTTGTTCTGCAAAGAAAACCGGTGGTTTTAAGCTTCAGTGCTATTATGAAAACATTGAAAAGCTACTTCATAATGTTAAAAATCCTTCATTATCAGGTTTACCTGCAGAAATGAGTCATACACACTTAATTAAACTTATTAATACAGCGCTACACATTAATACTGTAATAACTTATTTATTGCATATATATATATATATTACAGGCCAAAATATGACACCTACCATTTCCAGATACACCTCTACGCTGAGGGCACTCACGAGCAAAGTGTCCAGACCGTTTGCACCTGTAACAGCGACCCATCTTGCCGATAAATACGTCTCCTGTTGAGTGAAAAGGGGCAACTTACATCATCTCATACAGTCATATCACACTCATTAATCAAGAGATACACGAACCTTTCTGAGATGAGATAAAATATAACAAGTGGCCTTCGGACAATCGTTTCCTGCTTTATGTAGGTTCGATGTCATTGTGCCAGAGTAGCCTCGGGAGTTTCTTGCCCTGCCTTATTTGCATAGTGATCATCATTCTCCCTCCTGTAATGAACTACTAGTAGTCGGATTCTGGTTCTCAACTGCTTTTATTCCGCCAACCTTTTCCCCTCTACTCCCTTCGAGTCAGGCCTGGAACTACCCAGACCTTTACATGCCCCTTTTCAATACCTTTGAATGCAATAATTCTAAGCAAGTACAAATTACTATGTCTTGCTAAGTCCGAATAAGTCATTGTTAAAGCTACAAATACGAAGGTTTGATTTTAAATTGACTCACTGAATGTTGAAAATTTTTGCGTTTTCTAATACCCATTTGCCTATAGTGTTGTTCAAACATCGCCTCGGCTGCTAACGCTTACTCTCTAAAAAAGAAGAGTTAAAACTAACTATTTTAACCTTGAAAGTGTCAATTACCAAAGCGAGTTATAATAACTCTTTCTCTGGAGTTAAAACAACTCCTTCAGTTCATTTCATCCTCCGAAAGAGTTAATGATTAACTCCTTGAATGATTAGGTAATTGACCCCTTTCAAGGTTAAAATAGTTAATTTTAACTATTCGTTTTAGAGAGTACGTTATCAGGGTCAAAATATATAGTATATTGGGGAAAAGGCGATATTCTGAAGCCATAACACCTGCAGCTGGTAGCCGGTGGCCGCGACTGTAGAGCTACTGGTGGCGCGAAGGAGAAGGTTCATTTCGCACCCTTTGAAGTCGAAGCAGCTTAAATATTGGAGAATCAGGACTCTGACCAAGGTGATGGAATAGGTGAGGTGATTTACTCGAACCTGGCAGCGACCGGGGACCAGCTGCAGGTATTGTGGCTTCAGAATATCGCCTTTTCCCTGTAGAGTATATATTTTGACCCTGCTCTTGTGAGTTAGCAGCCGAGATGATATTTGCACACCACTATAAGCAAAGCAGAAATAGAAAGGGCAATGATTTCAAAATTCAGGGGAATAAAATGGAGTAGTTTGGTTGTAAGTTCACAGAGGTCTCCATAAGGCTGAAGTAGGAGTTGCAGGGGGCTGGTCGTGTCCAAAGCAGCTTACTAGGTGAGTACCTGCTCGTGTGATATAAGCCTACGGAACTTATGCCGAGTAAGCATCTGACTGACTGCTTGAGAGCCTACTATTCTGCACCGACGCAAGTACTAGCTGACTACAGACTACCCACTACTTTAGGTTAAAGTGCTTCTTATTATTGTGCACCTAGTGGCATTACACAAAGAATGCCCACAGCTTAAAGGAAGGGTTCTGTTATATTGCATGTTGGGCTTCAAAGATCAAGGAAGACTCCTGATTCCAAATATGTCGTCCATTTTTTAATCTGATGCTGCGTAAACAAATGGCGTGATGTCAAAGTCGTAATACGTTACGGTATCCCGTCACGGTAACCAGGGGGGGGGGGTTGCCGAAAGGGATTGGCTTAGCCACGGAGCCATTTTTTGAACGAGGAAGTGGCTGTGTTTGGAACTACAGGGTGTATCAGAGTCACGGGTCAAGCGCGCGCGAGGGGGTGGGGAAAAATAGTAGGTGGCGACTACCCCGGGCGGTTTTATAAACCAATTAGAAATATATGGCAGTAATCAATTTATTTTTATTACGGCCGTATGGCGTGACGTCACGTCCTTTCTGTTTGAATTGAGCCTGGCGGGCACGGCAAATGCAAGGCAAGAGTGCAGTGGTTTGAACGTGTTTGAAGCTGGTTGAACGGGTTTTTAGCCTTGCGGGTTGCACTGAAAAAGGCGCTCTCATGCTACACCGGCAGGGTACTGAACAAAGTAGTGTACTACTGTACAGTAGGGCGGCTCGAAAACACTTTTTCGAAAGATGTAGTTCGCTAGTGAAAAAAAGTTGTGTTGGGCGATCCTTTTGACAGGTAAAAAATCTGAGTCATGTGGGTTAATATCCTACGGCTCCGCCAGGGGCATAAGTGACGCAACTTCCGGGTTTTCGTTTTTTGGTGTGCGAGTACACTCTTACTCGGCCTAAACATGAAACGTTGTGGCCCATCGGGGGTGAAATGTCGTTATTTCTGCGATATCTTGCACCGTTGACGAGATATTGACCAATACCCCAGGTTCAAAAATTACACGGTTCTGCAAAAAAACACTATTTCGCTCTTTTGAAAACTTTTATGTGCTTTTTATGGATTTTGGGGTGCTGAATCCGAATCCGGCAAACAGATTTGCTCTATCACGTACAGTTTTAGAGATATATCGTTTTAAAACTTTGGACGGTTTACTAGGGGTTTTTCCGAATCAAGTGGGCCTAATGTTGCTAGGCCGCCTCGGATCATGGTGAAAAAAATCCCAGATGTATGCCTGGTTGCACCAACAAAATTACCGGTCCGATAGCTTCTAATGGACAGATAGGTAGACCTTTTAACATGTGCTATCGGTCCGTTAGGAGCTATCGGACCGGTAATTTTGTTGGTGCAACCAGGCATACATCTGGGATTTTTTTCACCATGATCCGAGGCCAAAATTCGGATGTTTCTGTCGCTCATATCTCGGAAATGGCTGGACGTTGCGAGCTAACACTTTCACCACTGTGTCTATCACACATGAATGACCCCTCAAGCCAGTTTCAACCAAATCGGAGGTTCTCGACCCTGACCGTTCCCTTGTAAGTGTTTTTCGAGCCGCCCTACTGTACAGCAAGGCCGTACGCAGGATTTTTGTTCGGGGGTGGGGGGGGGG
>JYFJ02005012.1:0-27842 GCA_000934665.2 Catajapyx aquilonaris
TCTCCCTCTCCCGCCAGGAGGCAACGAGTATGCTCAATTCCATCGCGTCAAAAGGATGGTCACACAAGTCAGTCACTCTGTATTATTTACTCTTGATAGTACTGGCAGTACTGGTATTTTTTCTGGCTCCGTTAGCCTAACAATATGAATTCACCATAGTAACATGCAAACATTAATTGTTTCAGTGCCATTGTTGGCAATTCTATAGGGTTTTCTTTAATTTTTGGAAAGCACCTACTAAAGTGTAGGTATACCATTATTTTTAGAATTTCAATTATTCAATACATGCGATAAGAAATCTAGTTTCATTACCCAGTTGCTATTGGAACACTTTTTCCGTTCCTCTCCGTGTGTATGAAGCGGTAATAACATCATGGACGATCTACCTCAACGTGTCAGTGCACTCGGTACACATTTGACAGACGCAATCATACGAAGTTTATTCGCCGTCGCTGAAAACATCATAACTTCCTCTGAATACAACGCGAGTATTCTCAATGAAGGTGAGAGACAAGATGACTTTGTAACTTTTTGTTTCCGCCAAATCCTGCTTTTCTTTTCTGTATAGGACCTCCAGGAATGACACCCATTGCTCTTGTGCTTTGCAAACAATTGTGGGAGAGCGACCAACCAATGAACATGAAGCTACTCAGATTGCTAGTCCATCGAGGAGCCGACATACACTCGGAAATACCTGTGTGCTGGCACGACTTTACCCGTCCGTTAAGTGAGGTTGTAGTGTTCTACATAAAGATGTCATACCTGTGCCGTAAAAAGTTGTTACAGAAGTAAGTTGTCATAAGCATTAAGAGTGGCTTTGTACTGCACGTATATTTTTTTAAAACACTTAATAAGGGAACCGAGTGGGAAGGATGAGACTATCCATGCAATAGGATTGAACGGTGAAGAAAATTTAAGCCTGGAAGAACAAAGAGATCATACTTTACGGATGATAGACGTACTCTTATGTAAGTGCAATTGATATTCTGACATTTTTTTTGTCTATAATCAAAGAGGCTACAATTATTTTCCAGGTGCCGGAGCAGACAGCAACATGGCGATTGACATAGACGACAGGACCATATTGCACCTGGTACTAGGAGACAAACAGGAACCGTTTCTGGATCTGGTCAACACACTATGTGAAGCAGGAGCCGATATAAACCGGACCGACTCGTTTGGAAGGTCACCTCTTATGGAGCTGATCGGTTGCGGAAATACGGACAAGGCTGTCACACTGATGCGCTATTTCTGGGAGCGATCTGTGGTTGGTATTGAGGTCAATAGGTCATATAGAGCGGGCAGGCCCTCTCCCCCTAATTAATTAATTAGTTTGGTTATGCCAGTAACTTATCACAGTTTGCCTGTCCAGGTTCCAGACATCTGGAAGTGTGACTGCGACGGCAGAAATATTTTGTGGGAGGCCATGGCCACGGGCAACACTGCTTTGGCGATAGACTTTTGCAGCAGAGGAGTTTCGCAATCGGACAGAGCCAGAATCGAAACCTGCTACTGGTGGCGATCTGCTGCAGTCGCCATGCTCTCACCAATTTTCGCGCCTTTTCTCAAGAATTCGGGCGTCTATGCCAAGTTGGATGAATTTCGTTACAAAGGCGACGGAATCACAAACGTGAACTTGTTGGCCAAGGTGTTGCATTCGGCAGTGGCTCCAGTGGTGGACGCGGGCTTCCTCAACACCCGAGAGGTTCAGGATGAGCTGGAGACACTCATATGCAAAAAGACCAACTTCCACCAGGTGTTCAAGTGCAAGACTTGGAACCGGAGCAACGTCATACCTTTGATGTTTGGGAATTTCGGGGCTGGACTGAAGCAACGGTGTGTGAGGGCCATCCTGAGCAGCGTAGTCTCTGAGAGAGTGGTTGCCGGTATGAGAAGGCACACTGCATTGTCCTAATCCTCTTTTTGAACCATGGACTTGGGCAGTGCACATTTAATTATTTTTAAACAAATTCTATTGTTGCAGGTCATAAGTCAAAGCAACCCATCATGAGCATAATGAATAGCATGCAAAAATCCAGGTCGCTGCAGCTGAAACCTCGGAACATAACCGCGTTGATGAAAGACCTGCGCATACCAGCATCGTTGAAGAAGTTCTTTATGATCGAAGGTGCCAAAATTCAACTGGGTGCTGCTCTGTATCAGTACACATACGTGAAACATCGGACATGGTGGACATAAACAACTGCACGTGGCTGCGTGTATTGTACCCTACAAAATTAATGCATTTTGTCTGTTTACATGAATATCCGGATACTAATAAACAAATTGGTGTGAATATTTTAGCAGTGTCCTTTTTTGATTCAATTCTCCCTACCAACATGACAGTACTGCGTGCTATTGAAGTTTGCATGGTAATCACGCCTTATGACCTCATTACATCTTGCTTCTCCAATAAACCATTAAAACCAATATCATTTATAAATGTTATAAAATCTGCAAAAAAAATTATAATTACAGAACCTGTAGGTGGCATGTAGTACCCACTAACACTTCAATCTAATTGTACAGTACAACACTGGCTCTGACCTCATTTAGACTCTCTTGCCTACGATAATGTTATTATAAGACTTCAAGCTCGAAACTTATGTAAAGAATAAAGTATAAATTACCTGAAGTTGAAAATGATCCTTTCCAGGACGAGTAAAATATTCCATGGTCAGAGTATACACACACACTACACTCGAATATTGCCTGGAGTGCTCAGAAGAACAAGTGCGACTGATGTAAAAGTGATTGTGGAAAAGCGCCCAGGACAACCAGGAAGTTGGGTCGAGGTCGCATGGGGCAATAGCAGTTAGATGTGGCATCACCCAGCACTTGTAGACAAAATGTCTCTCAGGTCACTTTTAAGAATAAACGTCGTTTCATGTTATACTTGGGATTTCGATATAATTCGCATTTACTCAAACTTATTACTATGCAAATAAAGTTTAACATCCAAAATACCGGTGGCTATACCAACATCTCGAAGAGGTTGCATCAGAATGTCCGGTGTGAGGAAGGGCGTGTACCTTGAAGGACCTGGCTGCTGCTGCCAGTATCCAGCAAGCCAGATGATGAAGAACCGGGCCAGCAAGGACGATCACAACTACTGGAAGGGGGTATATATAAGATGCCGGTCGCCGGTTGGAAGCATCATCCACAAGCACAGCATCACAGCCTCTGGATCTCTCTCGCAACCACCTCAACAATGAACTTCCTGGTAAGGACATCATTAGGTTTATTTTACTCATTGGGTTTATTTATTTGTGTTGTGTTGGGCAGGTCATCTTCTCCACGCTGGTGGCAGCAGCCATGGCTAAGCCTGGCTTCCTGGGCGCCCCTGCTTTTGCCCCAGCAGTGGCCTACGGTGGTCCGATCAACATCCCCACCATCGTCAATGGCTTCGTCGACGACACCCCAGACGTGAAGGCTGCCAGGGCTGCCCATTTCGATGCCCATGCTCAAGCTACTGGCCGTGCATTGGCCACTGGCGCCATCGTGACCGGTCCCATCGCTGCTCCTCTGGCCGTGGCTCGCTACGGAGGCCCCATCCACATCCCAACCATCGTCGGAGGTTACGTCGACGACACCCCAGATGTCAAGGCCAACCGCGCTGCCCATCTTGATGCCCATGTTCAGGCTAATGCACGCAACTACGGTGTCGCAGGTGTCGGTGTCGGACCTGCTCTGGCTGGATACGCCGGACCCCTTGGATACGCCGGTCCCATCCCAGCCGTCGTCAATGGCTTCGTCGACGAGACCCCAGAGGTCAAGGCCGTCAAGGCTGCCCACTTCAACGCCCATCTTGAGGCCAAGGCACGAAACGGAATCATCTTTGGTTAGCCAAACACATTCCCACAAAAAATGAACAAAAAATGAGCTTGCTTTCAGGAAAACTGACATTTCGTAGGCAAAAAAAGTAGTCTGCAGACTCCCTTTCCTTCCGTGCTTTTGTATATAAATCACTGTCTGCTAAGGTAATGTATTTATGAACTTGCAGTGGTGTAAAATCAGCAAAAAATAAAGAAAATGACAAATATTTTACTTAACTGTTTATTGTTACTTCACATGAATCCATCTACTATCCTTAAGTCATATTTGGAGTATATTGTTATGCCATCTAAGCAATAATTGACGACATGTATACCGAGGACAGCAAGGATATATCAGTGATTTTATACCCAGAGAGAGAGAGAGAGAGAGAGAGAGAGAGAGAGAGAGAGAGAGAGAGAGAGAGAGAGAAAAAGCATAATTATGAATGTACCTTGGAATGTACTGTACGCCGGCGTACATTACAGTACGTACTACTGCAGACTACTGTACTTCTCTGAACTGAAGAAATCCGCTGAATAAAGATGAACTGGCCTCCAAATGATCCGGACTCCTCTGATCAATAATTTACAAAAACTAATGTGGTGGCCACTACTTCATGCTCCAAACCACGATAATTACGATTCTTTTTGCAAATATACGTAATACAGGGTGGACGGAAAGTTTCGGACCCCCCCCCCCCCAGGTTTTTTAACCGTACTTTTCACAGCGTCTTTTCACATCTTTTAAAAGTCCACAAGCAGTTCTAATGTACACTATCTTTTGAAGCATAATCTCGAGAACATCTGAGCACCTTCGCTCTCGCAATTCCATTAATAACTTCGCCTCTGTGACTCATCTAAACATCCTATCTGTTTTGCGTTTATTTTGCTTGTTGCCTTGGAGGACCCCTGGTCATATTCTGCGTCAGATAAAGTTTTTATGACCCTTTTCCATGAGTTCCCCTTCATGCAAATGTTGTGAACTCACTCCTGACCTTATTTTTCGCATTGGTCCATAACCTGGTCCAATAAAATTTTTAAAAGGAATGCATGAAATGGCGGACCCGGATGCATTACTTTCGAATTGGTACCATCACATTTGTCTCCATTTTTACTTTAAATAATTTTTTGGTGGGAAAGGACAGTAAACAGTCCTACCTTGGTAAATTAATCAACATGACACATCCTTTCGTTCACGTCCTTTCGCACCAAAAAATTATTTTAAAGTAAATATGGAGACAAATGTGATGGTACCAATGTGAGAATTCGAAAGTAATGCATCCGGGTCCGCCATTTCATGCATTCCTTTTCAAATTTTTATTGGACCAGGTTATGGACCAATGCGAAAAACAAGGTCAGGAGTGAGTTCACAACATTTGCATGAAGGGGAACGCATGGAAAAGGGTCATAAAAACCTTATCTGACGCAGAGTATGACCAGGGGTCCTCCAAGGCAACAAGCAAAATAAACGCAAAACAGATAGGATGTTTAGTTGAGTCACAGAGGCGAAGTTATTAATGGAATTGCGAGAGCGAAGGTGCTCAGATGTTCTCGAGATTATGCTTCAAAAGATAGTGTACATTAGAACTGCTTGTGGACTTTTAAAAGATGTGAAAAGACGCTGTGAAAAGTACGGTTAAAAAACCTGGGGGGGGGGGGGTCCGAAACTTTCCGTCCACCCTGTATTTCCATCATAAATCCTTCCAAAAAGGGCATTTGTCCAAGAAGTCTAATTTTATGTAACTGACAAAAAAAACTGATTTATTTATTTGCACATAATACCGGCAGGGAGCATATAGTCTACTTCATGTTGTTTATGCTCCCTGATACCGGTAATGGTTAGCAAAATTACCACATAAATGTCAGTAATAGCCATACGGTACACAGTAATAGCCATACGGTACACAGTAATAGACATACACATAGCCACAGTTACAAATTACTGAATTCCGCCAATTAGGTGTCCCTGAGGAAAAATGAAATTGATAAAAATGATTTTGCGTAGAATACAGTCATACGAAATCCGGGATGCAGCCATTTGTAATGTCGACCCCATTCACTTAAATACGGCCATATATTTACAATGTGAATCACCCAACTTTGCTCAGTCACATTTTCATCCATATTGATTTTGGCAATGTTTTGCAGATAAACATAGGCTACTTTCTAATGGCCAAATCAATTCAGTGGCAAATGAATATTGCAGTCCTCTAGACGTCTAGAGAAATGTTTGAAAATTAATTAATGTAATC
The DNA here is from genome assembly GCA_000934665.2 of Catajapyx aquilonaris. Classification (NCBI taxonomy): domain Eukaryota; kingdom Metazoa; phylum Arthropoda; class Diplura; order Dicellurata; family Japygidae; genus Catajapyx; species Catajapyx aquilonaris. The sequence continues at coordinate 6,068 of JYFJ02005012.1, forward strand.
TGTTAAAATCCCTTCATATCTCAAAATTCAGTCAGTTTTGAATCCAAGAGTTGCACTCATTTCAGGTTCATTGTGGTCATACAGCTGGTTTTTAAGCCTGTAGTTGTTTTAACCCTCTTGGAGAACACGCTTGGAAACTGTAGGAAAAAGAACTTTCTCACAAATATTTTGCCCGCCTGAATTTTACATAATTGAAGGGGTTAGTGCCATAATGTGCTAAGCCACAAAACCGTCATTCTGAGATATGGGCTTTCAAAAGTTTGGCGTAATATGGCAAATCATACAAAACAAGGAACTTGATTCGTGATTTTCTCGTGATCTATGGGGAATTTTGCTAACTACGTGATGCCCACTTGTGAAGCACGATGGTGGGACTTTCAGACACGTGCAAGCTCGAAAAACACAAAAGTGTGGCTTAGCACGTTATGGCACTAACCCCTTCAATTTCATACAGGAAGTGATGCTCCCAAATCACCAATTTCTGATGATATGACTTATTTCGTTTTGCGCAGAAAATTTTATTCGTAATTATTATTAGTACTATTATGATCAGTGAAATTTAAACAATTTCAGCATATCGTATTTACGTATTTAATGGTGTCTTGGTTGGTTGGTTGGTTTTAAGGGAAATGCCTGGCTTGTATGGCTCTTTCGTATTGAGCCTTGGCAGCCAGGGGATTTAATCAATGGTAAATGGTGTCTGATTCGACACCGCTACTTCTCACATTTGAAGCTACATGTAGCTTACGGCAATTTTTTAAAGGTATCTTTACACAGTGTGCGGCAGGGAGATTATTGGGAAACAGACTTTATTTAGTACAAAAACATCAAGATACAATGTAGCCTACGTTTGTACAAAAATGTGTTTATATGGTCACTTAAAAATATCACATGGAGTTGCTTCTCCAACGAGGCAAATCTACATCAGAGGTCCGACTTCCGAGAGAGACTTACTCCATAATCATAGTGCGTAAATGCACGTTGCAATAGTTGTCGCAAACGACATGTGGACAAAATGTTACAAGTGAAGAAGTTGAATCAGACTCATTAAATATGACATAGGTGAAAAAATAATTGCAATAACAATTGTGAAAAATATATCATACATAATACTTGCCCCAATCACATGAAAATATTGCATCAGAATTTTGGTGCGGAAGGGCGTGTGCACCTTGAATGGGCCCGGTGATACCTGTATACCAGAGCAAGAAGATGAAGGACCGCAGACAAGGCCGGACAACCATGCCTCTCGAGAAAGGCCGGGTATATAAAGATGCCGGTAGCCGGCCTACAACCATCACCATCCACGAAGCAGTCTCAGCCTCCGGATCAGTCTCCCAGAAGGACAAACACACCCTCAACAACAATGCAGTGCTTGGTAGGTGGACACCGATTATTTCCATTGCACATTAATGCTGACGTGTGTTTATGTCTCGTGTGCAGGTCATCCTCCCCATGCTGGTGGCAGTGGCAGTGGCAAGGCCTGGCTTCCTGGGCGCCCCTGCTGCCTTGGCCCCTGGTCTGGCCCTGGCTGGTCCCCTTCCCCGCTACGGAGGCCCCATCCACATCCCGGCCATCGTCGGAGGCTTCGTCGACGACACCCCAGAGGTCAAGGCCAACCGCGCTGCCCACCTGGACGCCCATGTCCAGGCCAACGCCAGGAACTACGGCGTCGCAGCCGTCGGCGTCGGACCCGCCCTGCCCGGACCCCTGGCTGCTGGACCTGCTGCCTTCGGGTACGCAGGACCCCTTGGGTACGCCGGACCCCTGGGATACGCCGGTCCCATCCCAGCCGTCGTCAATGGCTTCGTCGACGAGACCCCAGAGGTCAAGGCTGTCAAGGCTGCCCACTTCGACGCCCATCTTGAGGCCAAGGCACGCAACGGAATCATCTTCGGTTAAATTATTTCAGAAACCTAATGCCAGACGATATTAGATCACAAGAAGAGAAGAGGTGATCCCAAGGGTGATCCTGTACATACGCACCGCAGAGATGCAGTTAGATGATGCTGCATTCCCGTCACTGCCCAGTAGCAAAGTGTAATTTTTACATAGTGTATTGCATTGCCTATAGTCACCCACCTCCTCCCGGTAATGCACTGCTGTGTAATTATTTTGTGACAGACAGTTGAAAAAAAAAAAATCAAAAACTGAAATAAAAATATAATTTAGCAGAAACATCCACTTTCTCATTTCAAATGCCACGTACTCTTCAGGTCACCATATAAACACTGGTACACAATCGAGTATTCATCTCATGATTGGGTACTACTGTACTAAGACTAACTCCATAGAGTAGAGTGGGGCAAGAGTACTCACCTAGTTTTTGATCCCATATAATTATTTCGTTTATACAAAAGAGTCAAATCCTTAACATTTATTACTCAAAATCCTCAACCCTCTTCTTTCAAATACACTAGGACTTTTACTTTAATTCTGAATAAATTTCATGTAATGTTTTATTTTGCAACAACGACAAAAGCGCACTTTTACCCCATCGGTCGCGGTGGCGCAAAAGTGTGCTTATGGTGGGGCAAAAGTTCGCATATACTCGTAATAAGGGATTTGGAAAAAGTACATAAATGATGTAGAACACAATGTAATAAAAATACATCCAAAGTTACATGAAAAAGAATATGCCTATTTACTTTTAAATTTTATGCAAATGAAGTACCTGTATAACAGGAACATGTTCCATGCCACCACTCTTCGCATGCCTTACACATGATCAAGTCCTCCGGATTTTGTAGTACTCTGTATATAGTTAACTAAGCCAAAGGAAAATAGCCTAATCATGTTATGTGCAACACTCCACGAAGAATAAGAAGAACAAGAAGGAATGCATCTGATATCGCAGGAGAGGAATAAAGAAGAAAAAAAACACCAGTCCAAATCACCTCATTTCATATATCCATTCTGGCTTCATTAGACTGTAATCACGAAGTTCATAAAGTGGAAAGTACGTGGGTTCAATTATGTGGCCTCATCAAATGTAAGAAACTGGTTCAATAGGTGGTGCAGGCTCTATGATATCTGCTGTACCTGAGTATCATCCTGGAGAGTATAGGCCAATTGGTTCAAAACTACCAAAATGTATTTGCCAAACCCTATATACATACACTGCAGTCCCATCTCCACAAAATTGTTCTTATTAATATATACTTTCATTTTTCATACGTCTCCTCCCTTGCCCAATGGGCAGGATTTATGATTATTTGAATTCATGGCTTCCGTCAGTATCAACGGCGTCAAGTATTAAAAGGATCTCTTAGCTCTAAATGGCTTTGATTACTCTAATAATGAGCCGACGGACACCAACTAATAATGTACAGTACAATATGCAGTTTTTGTCACCTCTAGAAACATTTACGATTTTATTGTTGAAATTTCAGAAAATATGACTAGGGTACATGGAAAAGGCAGACTCTGAATTTACAGAAAGATCACTTCTGCTGATGACATTACCTTATTAACGTAAATTATTATCAGTAGTCGGTTCCTGCACATCACCAATAATGGTACGTTCGTCCTCTAGTTGACTTACAGCATAGGCCTTTTTGTCTTCCAAGCAGACAACATATTTTGCAAAAAAATATATATATATATATATATATATATTGGTAATATGGTGACAGTACTCAACTGGAAGTAACACTGCTTTTTTGTTATACGTACCAATATTGCCAATATCAGGAAAATATTGCATCAGAATTTTGGTGCGGAAGGGCGTGTGCACCTTGAATGGTCCCGGTGATACCTGTATACCAGAGCAAGAAGATGAAGGACCGCAGACAAGGCCGGACAACCATGCCTCTCGAGAAAGGCCGGGTATATAAAGATGCCGGTAGCCGGCCTACAACCATCACCATCCACGAAGCAGTCTCAGCCTCCGGATCAGTCTCCCAGTAGGACAAACACACCCTCAACAACAATGCAGTGCTTGGTAGGTGGACACCGATTATTTCCATTGCACATTAATGTTGACCTGTGGTTATGTCTCGTGTGCAGGTCATCCTCCCCATGCTGGTGGCAGTGGCAGTGGCAAGGCCTGGCTTCCTGGGCGCCCCTGCTGCCTTGGCCCCTGGTCTGGCCCTGGCTGGTCCCCTTCCCCGCTACGGAGGCCCCATCCACATCCCGGCCATCGTCGGAGGCTTCGTCGACGACACCCCAGAGGTCAAGGCCAACCGCGCTGCCCACCTGGACGCCCATGTCCAGGCCAACGCCAGGAACTACGGCGTCGCAGCCGTCGGCGTCGGACCCGCCCTGCCCGGACCCCTGGCTGCTGGACCTGCTGCCTTCGGGTACGCAGGACCCCTTGGATATGCCGGACCCCTGGGATACGCCGGTCCCTTCCCAGCCGTCGTCAATGGTTTCGTCGACGAGACCCCTGAGGTCAAGGCTGTCAAGGCTGCCCACTTCGACGCTCATCTTGAGGCCAAGGCACGCAACGGAATCATCTTCGGTTAAATTAATGCAAAAACCTGCCCGATGCAAAAGAGACGCGCTTATTGTACATATTTAAATTATAACTTGCCGCAGCAATTATGCGATATTCATAAATGCTTGCATTTCCATTATTCCCTGCACAGTCCAGTGGCAAAGTGTGACTTTGCACCATGTATTGCCCAGTCACCCACCTCTTTCGGTGATGCATTAGTGTAAGTTATTATTTTGTTAAAGACTGGAACTTGTGTAAAATCCGATGCAAAACAATAAAATACCTCAAAATACAATTACTTTACTCGACTTTACTTCATAATTTTCCCCATCATCAGCACATGGATCTGCAGATAGCCTATACCGTACACACAAATGAATTCCCGACGTGTTCTGGGAATTTGGCTATAATTTACATGAAAAATGCCCTGAATGCAATCATGCTTGGTACAATGCAATACATGCCAACGACGACACTGCTGTATTATACATGAATGTGCAATAGGTTTGTAAAATGCACAATTTCCCTCCGCAACCATTTCTTTCAATTGGCGCAATTCATCATGACAATGTAACACAGTTCCCATCATTTACTATACCAAGTGCTTCAACATTATTTTCTGTTATTAGTCTGGCGTCTGTCTTAAGACTGCAGAAAATGTAACACTTCAAAAAGAGAAGAGTTCACTATAATAATATTAATATGGAGCTGACACTAAAGCAATAAAAATAAATCTAGTTTCGAAGGAAATTCAGAACTGTACTGTACATCTACATTAAAGTTTTGAATTTTTCCTTGAAATATTAGTTTCAGAGAACATTAGGCAATTTCTGTTATCCACACATTCATACTACAGTAATATTAGTTCTAATATAAATGTTCAGTATATACCCTTGGGTTGGAGGCACTACTTTTGACGACAGCAGTGACGTGCAGGAGATCAATGACATTATGGTAAGTCAGGTAGTCAGGATCAGAAAATAATAATTGACAGCTCGGGTGTGTAGCCTATACTGGCGTCAAGTCAGGGGAACGTAAGAGATAACAAATTGTCAGTCCATTTCAAAATACTATGGTTAATGAGCGTGTGAAATGAAAGTTGAAGATTTGAAAAGACCGCTCATCGAATACTGAGAATGACGACAAAGAGTAGATCATCATCGTAATGGAACCATATGGAAGGCAATGGCCTGACTCAGGAGCTTTATATTTTCACAGATTCTGCAGGATTTCCCGGAAATGACAGGCAAAACTCTTCCATTGGGAAATAATTCCATGAAACGCTGTAAGTAGAGATTTATAAGTTACTTATACAGAGTTCCATGGAATTTTTTCCCAATGGAAGAGTTTTGTCTGCCAGTAAGTCACATCAAACAACAAACCAGAATGACATACAAGTATTTGTGCTTGTAATATATTAATTGGCCGCACTCTGTTTATGAATGTGTACATGAATAAATCTGACTGAAAATTTACGCTGCATTAACATTTCATACAAATTGTTCCCCTCCTCCCCTATATACAACTCCCATCATTTCCAAGCTTTCGCATTATAATTATGGATTTTACATCATTCGGACACTTTTTGATTTCGTAGAGAAGGGATATTCAAGCCTTATTCTGCCCATATACCAAGAACTACTAATAATAGACTTTATTAGTTCTTCCCCGTACTGCATTGATAAATATATTCTTTCAATGATTTTTTTTTACTTATATGAGTTGATAATACTATAGTTTATTATTGTGGGCAGTATTGTCATCAATTTTCTTTCACACCCACAGCAGGTTCGCGCTGTCACTTCCTATATTGTGCAAGGTTACTCCGCGATAGGTACAGGTATAATAATGAGCTTTTTTTTCTTCCACAGAGTTTAGGCATTTGGGGCACTGTATAATAATAATAATTAATAATTTGATACCCCATTATCAGCCTTCGGGCTTTCCTAGGGGGGGATTTCTCCCATTTTTTTTTTGTCTGGAACTCTTTCCATTTTTACTATTTTTTCTCATCACCGGAATGAAGCAGGGAAAGGGAAGGCCGGAGGCGGCTGTGGCCTATATTACGGTAACGACCCCGGAATTATCCTGCAAGGACCATGGGAAACCACAGAAAACCATGGTCAGGGTCGCCGGCCTCCGGGATTCGAACCCAGGACCTCCCGATTAGCAGTCGGACACCATACCACTACACCACTACTGCTTCGGTATCATTTGGGGCACTGTACAGTACATCTCAACGCAAAAGCGTATATAAATAACTCCACAGAGACATAAATATAACCATTTTTTTGTGCATGCATCTCCTGTAGACACAGCACTTTTTTTGCTATTAACTCTGAAAGGATCTCTAAAAGTGTATTTCTTCAGGAATAGCTGAAATACCGGTAGCTACCACCAACATCAAGACAATATTGCATCAGAACTACCGGGTGCGGAAGGGCGTGCACCTTGAACACCCGGCCGGCTGCATGCTGTTACCGGCTGCTTGTGTCCAAGCAGAAGAATGGAGAACCAGACAAGGACGACCAACCATACCGTACAGGAAGGGGGGTATATAAAGATGCCGGTAGCCGGCCTACAACCATCACCATCCACGAAGCAGTCTCAGCCTCCGGATCAGTCTCCCAGAAGGACAAACACACCCTCAACAACAATGCAGTGCTTGGTAGGTGGACACCGATTATTTCCATTGCACATTAATGCTGACGTGTGGTTATGTCTCGTGTGCAGGTCATCCTCCCCATGCTGGTGGCAGTGGCAGTGGCAAGGCCTGGCTTCCTGGGCGCCCCTGCTGCCTTGGCCCCTGGTCTGGCCCTGGCTGGTCCCCTTCCCCGCTACGGAGGCCCCATCCACATCCCGGCCATCGTCGGAGGCTTCGTCGACGACACCCCAGAGGTCAAGGCCACCCGCGCTGCCCACCTGGACGCCCATGTCCAGGCCAACGCCAGGAACTACGGCGTCGCAGCCGTCGGCGTCGGACCCGCCCTGCCCGGACCCCTGGCTGTTGGACCTGCTGCCTTCGGGTACGCAGGACCCCTTGGATACGCCGGACCCCTGGGATACGCCGGTCCCTTCCCAGCCGTCGTCAATGGCTTCGTCGACGAGACCCCTGAGGTCAAGGCTGTAAAGGCTGCCCACTTCGACGCCCATCTCGAGGCCAAGGCACGCAACGGAATCATCTTCGGTTAAATACTTAAATTATTTATTGTGTTAAATGGAGTGTGAAAATCGCGAAAATTAGTAAAAGAAGAAGTGGGAAACATGACAGCTGGTTCCCATGCTTTGTGTAGGTGAACATGAGGAGTACCTCTGACTGCTTTCTTTGATTGAATCACCATCTTGACATGTACTGAATGTTTCTTGATAACAATCAGGGGAAAAATATTAAAATTCAAAGTATGAAATAATTTCGCGTCGTTCCACTATTTTGAACATCCCTGAAGAATAGTATTTTTTTACAGAAACATAATCATCATCATAATATCTCAAGTAAATAACCTAGCCTTTTAAAAGTGTGCACGACCTATGCTCAAACGGTTTCAAAATTTTCACCATCAGTATGCTTCTTACTAATGACACAGTCCAATGCAGAAGTGTAGATTATATAATCAGCACATTTTAATATCAGGCAGCCGATCATCGGGTAGCCTACTAGTAATGAATATACAGTGCATTTTACTCCAAAATAATAATCAGAGTAATTTGTGCTTAATTTTAATAACGGAAGTGCAGGTAGACAAGGATCTCATGAAACCTTTAAACAACCATCTCGGAAAAAGACATTCCATTCCTTCTTACCATATTACGGACAAGTTCCACTCATCCTGGGCATCTAATAATAATGCTTCAGAATCACCTCTTATCAGATATTTTTCCATATCAAGAAGTGTCAGTGTTGTTGCACGTATTCAAAGAACAGTATAGTATAGCATTCAGTTATTTATGTATAACAAACTCGGGAATGTGGGCATTTATTGACGAAGCAATATACTGCAGATGTCTCCCCGTTTTCAATAATTACAAGTTTTAATAAATTATCATAAACTTCATCGTACAACATGAAGGGCAGTAGCACTGCTTATGGATAAAACATTGAGAAAACAATAGCCTCTTGAGCCCTGGAGATAATACACAGTTGTTCCAAGTGCGAGTACTGTATTTTCAAACTGTTTTTTCGATCCTACATCGTCAAAAAAGCGAGAGGTAAAATAGTTTGCTACCAAATCAAGTGTGTTGGTCAATAGATTTTTTTGAGGGTCGCATATCAGGTTTTAGTTCTCACAGCACTTCTTTGAACGCGTATAACACAAAAATTTTCTCAACAAGTCTTCTGTGTCCGTACTGAGAACCTTGTCATCCTGGAAGCTGTACCACACGACATGCACCAGATTTCTGAAAGCCCCCACCCTGTTTTTCCGTCTCTCTAAAACCATAGCCCATGTAAAACACAGTGTAATGTCACAACCATAATTGCAAAGATTTATATTAATACGTTCAATGTGTCATGTAGGAGCTCTAATCGTATTTACAAGTAGAGAGCTTGTATAAGGGTCCTGCTGCTTGGTCATACCTTGCTAGAAAGATGTCTCCAAAGATTGATGCCAAACTGATAAGAATATGCATGTGTTTTGTATTGTTTTTTTATTATTTTTAATACTTTACAGATCTTCCCCACATTCATCCCAAATTGTACAAGAAAATCTCGATCGTTTTATCTGGTTTTTCAATTTTTTTGGAACCAATTTCTGATATTTTCTCAACTTCCGTAAGATAATTTAATGATGGAAAACGCCGTTGCGGACCTTGGCCTCGTGATGGGCATCGAAGTGGGCAGCCTTGGTGGCCTTCACCTCAGCAGTCTCATCGACGAAGCCACCAACGACAGCAGGGGCATGGTGGTATCCACCGTAGTAACCGTGTCCAGCGTAGCCCAGATGTCCAGCATAGCCATAGCCATGATGTCCAGCGTATCCGAGGTGTCCGGCGTACCCGAGGTGTCCGGCGTATGCGGGTCCAACGTAGGCGGTTCCAGTGTAAGCAACGGGAGCCACAGCATATCCAACGGCATGTCCGTCAGCATGTCCATCGGCATGTCCGACACCGACAGCTGCGACACCGTAGTTGCGGGCATTAGCGTGGACATGGGCGTCAAGATGGGCAGCCCTGTTGGCCTTAACCTCAGCGGTGTCGTCGACGAATCCATTGACGATGGTGGGAACGTGGATGGGGCCAGAATATGCGTGTCCAGCAGCATAACCAGCATGGCCCACAGCATAACCAGCATGACCCACAGCATGGCCCACAGCATGGCCATCAGCAACAAATGCGGGGGCACGGGCACTGGCATGGGCATGGGCATCCAGATGAGCAGCCCTGGCAGCCTTCACGTCAGGAGTGTCATCGACGAACCCGTTGACAATGGCAGGCACATGGATGGGGCCAGAGTAGGCATGGCCGTGTCCAGCATAGCCATGACCAGCATAACCGGCGTGTCCAGCATAGCCATGTCCAGCATATCCGGCGTGTCCAGCATAACCAGGAGCATAAGCGGAGTAGGTGGTGGCACCCAGGAATCCGGGCTCTGCGATGGCTACTGCCACCAGCATGGGAAGGATGACCTGCAAAAATCACAATCAGTGAACGTGTCTAATGACCATTAGGTCTAATGAGCACTTGATACCTACCAAGAGCTTCATTGTTGTTATGTTGAGAGAGCCTTTGTTTCGTGCCTGAGTCTGACTTCTGGATGATGCCCAGAACGGTGCCAGCATCTTTATATACCCCTTTCCAGTAGTACAATTCGACCTTGTCCGGGGCTACAATCCCACATTCTTGGATACGCTACCTGTAAAGAGAGCGACGAGAGTCTTCAAGGTTCACCCCCCTCCTTCCTTATGAGGCGGGTGCAAGCTCTTCTCGGGGGGGTCTGGAATAGTGTGGAAGAAAAAAAACTTCAGTCAATCTAAAACAAAGTGCACATATCAATCTGACATTACCTTGAAGAGACCTGCCGATTTTTATTAGGCCATAAGCTACCTACATGGCACTTGTTTATGTCAGTCGCATCGTCTGTTGAGTGTTTGTCGTAAATCTTGCCTTGCATATTAATCATGTGATTATTTAAAGCAGCATTAAATTTGTTTGGTCAGTCACCTCGGCTGCTGCAGCAGACAGGAAGGCAATTTCGCAGGTGCCAAATACGCCTTAAACCATATTTGGCCGATTCTGGTTTTCTACTCCTGGGCGTGGTAGCCTCCATCGAGATTATTGTCTATAGCGGACTGGTTTTTTCCCTGCAACTGCTGAATATAGCGGCCAAAGACTGAAATAAAAATTTGTATTCCACACGCAATGCAATTCTGATTTCCGTGGCATGTTATACTTTCCACAAAACGTATATAGGTGTGGTCGGTGGCAGTGCATTCGTTTGTAAAATGAACATGGCTCACCGTGTGCACATATTTCGGATTTGTAGCTGTATAAGCTACAATTCAAGCAGGAAAACATCAACATTAAAACAAGGCAACTTAGTTAAAATACTTGGGCGTTTATTAAAGTGATCAAGTTCTTCTTGTCCCACATCCTAATACATTTCATATTAAAGAGGTCGCGAATGAAAAATGTCTATTAACTTTCCGTAAACAAAACAACGACAAAAACGTGGGAGTGATTCTGTCAAGAAATATTTAATTAATTAATCCCTGATTCGATGCCGTATTTTTTATTTAAAAAAACGAATTCGGTTTAGTTGGAGTGAGAATGAATAGGGTCAAGTCAAACCTTTCCCCCCCAACTGGAGGTTATTGGTCTGTAAATGTCTTTTTATTCAGGAGCGTAAGCCGGAAATATACGATTATTTCCAAATTTCCATTACGGATCTGATTCATAAAAGAGATTAAATCAGACAACTTAAATACCTGTATCGCTTTCAAAGAATGTACTGAAGGTCTGAAAATACGTAGGCTATATACGTGGAAGGATTAGAAACCGTTCCGGGTCTGGTACGTAATACCGAAAGACATATTACAGACAGAATAAATTTCCGACAGCTTTATTACCGAAAATATACAAAGAAAATATAGCTTTCCACTTTTATATATTTTCCGTGAAATAGGTGTTATATAACAGATTGGTTCAAAGTGGGGGAATTAGTATAGCCGAATAGCGTATCCAAAGGTTGCAAAGCATTGCAATGAGCCATCAAATATAACTTTTTTATTATTATAAGCTTGATTTTAGTTTAAAGATTAAAGAAAGTCAGCCTTGCAAGACAAATGCGGCAGTATAAAAATTAGTGATAATGTAGATTTAAAAAATGTCGGATTCAAAATTCCAGGCGATACACAAACACACTTACCTTCAGTCGAAACCACTTACATTCGCAGCAGCTACGAGTAGACTAAGTATACCACTCATAAAAACATCATGATCGCTAATAATTTTGGTGACAACCGGTTTTATTGGAGGCACATTTTATTTGAGAACTATACACCAGATTCTGACTGAATCCAAAACAATAAGAGAAGACGAAGCCCATTTGAAAGAAGTCTTCGCCTTATTGCATTTTTTTTTCTTCAAAATAAATACATTTTTGACAGCTTTGAAAAAAAAAGGAAGCAGATGACTGGTTAAACTTCTGGAGCTGAAGCCGGAGCAATATTTTCCACCACCTCTTCTAAGAACGAAACCAGGTCAGAGGGCAGCTGTTGAGGCCTCTGACCTCGCGACGCAGCCACGACTTCTTTCGAAGGCGCACCACGGCAAGCACTGTCGCTGGTGCAAGAATCTGCGGAAACAGTGAGGGTAAATAAGAGTCGACCTTCTTTATATATACAGTGAGGTCATACCTTCTGTACAGCACAGCCCCATCGCAGCACATTTTCCGGACCGTTCAGATCCGCAAGGACGAGCCTTGTTCTCACACTGGACTGGAAAGAGATTCTCAGCACGACAAGCTGAAGCTTCTCTGGTCCTCAGATAGCAACCGATTTCAGGACCACAGCACAACTCCGGACCAAAGCAGCGACCTTGCCCATTAGGGCCACACACGGCACACTGCGCAGAAGAAAAAAAATACATCAGTAATATCAAATTCGATCTGAATTGTATATGAACTGACCTGTCTGATTGCTTGAGGTTTGTAGTGTGATTGTGACCTCTTTCCTCCAGGAGGGCAGTTGGTGATGAAACAGGCGCTGGTGATGCAGAAGATGCAGGCCACGGCCAGTAGCGTTTGGTGCACTCGAAATGGAGACATGATGGTTTGATGGGTATCGGCTCGGCTGTGTCCCCAACCGATTGTCCTCAGGCATTTATACCTCCCCAAGAAGACTTTCTTCTTTCAATTTGCGTGGGTTCGTAGCGCCGGCGCCGTCGACTGAACTGTCTGGCACAATCTGTTCTTCTTATTTCTTTAAAAAAAAATCTGTCTCTAAGTTGCACGTGGGCTGGTCTTTTATTCGTTATTTTTCCATAATATCCGACCGGTCATCCTTTGAAATATGGCTTCGTTAGGGGAACCAACATGTCCACACGCCCTTTCCGGGTTTCTATTGTGAATAATGACGTGTAATCGTAGTTTGCGAATCTTAATTAACGGCGGGATCCTCCTTCTTAATTGGTGGGTTTAACTTTGGGGACTGACCAACACACAATGACGAACGGAAAATGGTAGTCCGCAAGTAATGTCTCCTTGGATTTGATGCGAAGGCGTGCGGTATATAGGGTTCGAAGGTTGGACATATCGTATTTTGTTGGGCCATCATTAGAGGAGGAAGAAACGGAAATGTGACCACCATTACCAATGCTACCCAAAGATGGAATTTCCTTCAAATGCTGCAACTTCCTCGAGAGGACAAAAAAACATTGGAAGAAATCTGAATTATCGCCTTTAAAAAAAACACGAGCCTTTGGCAAAAGCGATGGTTTTTTCGTGTCTTCTTGGATTACTCTGCCTGGATCTCTTCCTTCGCCATACATTTTCTTTCCAGAGAATCCGTCCAGCGGTTGGAATACACAAGTGACTGATTTGCAAGGAAGATATTGTTGCGGGTTCGTCCGAGGACAAAAGATCTTTTGTGAAAAATGTTGCGGCTGACGTCACGTGGAAGCTTTATTGTTATAAAATTGGCCACTCGAACAACACGTCGTGTTTATATAGACTTTATCAGCAAAATACAACACAATTGCATCAGTGCACAGTACTGGATCTGAACTTTGTGACATGCGTACGAAGCCGACCTAATCACCAAAATGTCACGAATTATCTCAGCTAGAATGCTTGTCAAACATGACCAATCAATCCGACCTCGGTTGGTCTATATCTTGCTAAACGGGGTCTATTGTGAGCTCTAGTTATTATAGCCAGTGTCCCCTGCTTTTTCCTCCCAGCTTACATATACGCGTTAGCTCTCAGTTAACCAGAGGATATAATCTTATCGGCAACCGGCGGAACTTGGAGCAGCAGCGGCTACCAGTACTGGCCGAAGCAGTAGCAGATGAGGAGCTGTGTTTGGTTCTTCCGCAACAACAGTGCTGTAGTGCACCATGATGGCACACGACAAGGCACCAGCACCACCAAGCAGTGGTCGAAAGGGATTCCTGATAGCGGACATCCTCAAGCAGCCTTCGTCGTCTCCGGTATCGCAGTCGTACCCTCCGACAAGACCTGTACCGCCGCACCATCCTGCTGGAGGTGGTTACTGGGCATGTCCTCCTCTTATGGTTGACACTCTGGTGCGTCCAACACCTCTGTACGCTGCGTTTGGGTCGGCGCCGACGTACCAGCACTTTCCGTACAGTCTTCCGGTGAACCATCCGGATGCATTCAGAGGTCATCACCATCCAGGGTGCTACCCGGCACCGTCGGGTCCACAGGGACAGATTTTGCATAATCAAGCCAGTATTGCCTTCAGTTACCACGAAAGGCTCAATAGTAAGTGTTGACATGCATACATAATGGTATTTTTTTTTTTTCATTTACCCCGTGATACAGCCTCTTGGTTGTTATAGGGGGGTGGCAGACCACCATACAGTTTTCTAATTAATTTTTTCTTCGGTCACCGGTGCAAGGAATACTAGGAAATTGGGTAAGGGTTGGGGGTTTGGGGAGGGGACACATGTGCAGGTGCATTGTCCAGCGGTGGGCCAGGTGCAGTCCCCCAGGAGGTCAGGTTGCCAAGACGCCTCCTTAGGCGCGGGTCACGACCCATTGACGCAAGCGAAAGGTTTACTCCCGGGTGGGGATTTGAACCCGGGACCTTTCGCATAGCAAGCCGAGACGTTACCATCTCGGCCACCGTAACTCCCCCACATAATGGTATTATTTATTCAGTTATTAAAAGACTCCCAGTGTATGTCCAGGCCCCAAAAATGTTTCAAGAAGTGATCAAAATTGCGTAGAATTAGGATGCAAACATAATTAATTTTGCTTTACTTGTCAATAAAGGTTAAGGGCCCGTTCGTACAGTTTAAAATTCATTTTTTTCAGTCTAATTTTACTCATCGCGTGGGCTACACTAACAATAAAGCACAGGCTCAACTTTCACGTGTTCATGAACTTCTTATACCAGTCAAATCGAGAGTAATAACACTCTATACCGCCTCAGGGATCTAAGAGATAATGTTACCCAGTGATAGGCATCTGGCCTCTTAGGGGATCATTTTGGCTCGGATTTATTCTGCGATGTGATGGATTTTAATTGTTATAATAATTGAGAAAACCCATGCGAATTTGACGACAAGCAATTGAATCTCTTTCTGTATATGAGAAGTTCCTCTGTCCGACTCTGGGATCGAAATGAGGACTTTAGAGGTGGAAGGTTGTAGAAATAACGCCTTCCTATAGATCTCAGCGACTATAATGTATTTTTAACTGTAGAGAAATCATAAATAATAAAATATGGCATAATAACAATATGGCACGGAAAAAACATTATTTCAGACTTGTCAAAATAATCAGGCACACAATAATATTGTACACTAACTGTACGTATATAACGAGTGAAAGGCTATGTTGCATATCGTCAATGATCATGCGAAACCTCATATCTCTTGCAAAAACCAATGGAAAATACGAGGTTTTGCATGATCACCGACGATATGTAGGCCGTTATAATTGAAAATGATGTACGGGAATATATTATTCTCGTACATCATTTTTGCAATCATAACGGTCAAAAGAAAAATAGGTAGTCCATCATAATTGATTTTTGTTAATAGTCAACTGATAGCAGAATATTGCGCATTGACCATTATAAGGGAAGTAGGTGGGTTTTTCCTCTTTCTGCTGCCATCAAGAGCAATCTTTTAATATGTTGGGACTCCCCCATATGCTACCTCATGGGTGCGATAAACTTTAGCAGACGCAGGAAAACCCCCTACCCCATATACCACAAAAATTATATGATGAGCATGAAATTTCAGAGAGGCAAATAAAATTGAAGCACTGTGAATAAAACTAAATTATTTAAAATGTTGCACACATGCTGTAGAATTATTTCCCATTCTTACAATAGGCCTATATCATTTAATTTTATTCACATTGCATCAGCCGGAAATGTAGGTAAATGTTGTGATGGTCTTATGGGTGGTTTGTTTTACTAGCGCTATACAGATTACGTACAGTATAGCCTACTTATACCGCCCGAAATTTTATGCACCTGAAGTTTCCAGTGTATGTGCTTTTATACGAAATATATGTGCAATAAGATCAAATTATGCACAGAAATTACATTTGCGAACATTTCAATGATTGACATTATTATTTTTGCTTTCTTTTGTGTACTTCAAGATCATATGGTACAGTACGATCAAGTGTGAATGACACAATCTTATATTGTTAGATATCCATTCGTACTCATAAAACGCATTATCGTAACACACAGGTGTTTTTGCTGATCGGAATTACCTACTTATACCCATGATAAACTTTCAGTACAAGAAGCAATTAAGCGACGTACTAGCTGAACGTTACGTCTGCATGTAAAACGTACCGTATAATTATATAATTTTCCATCTTGGCAAGCCTTTGTATCCGGGATTCTTCCGCATAAATTGGTCAACATTTAATAATTGGATTAAGTTACATCGCATAATTTTGTGGTTTGCTATCGTCGTAACATTGTGCAATGCGTTGCATTTCAAATTCCGCTGCAGTCTGATGTTACGCCCATCTTGCAACCACAAAAAAAACCAACATTAACCTCGTGCATGACTTTTCCTCCTACATATTACAATTGCACATCGTCTCCACTGAACTTTTCATATTTGCCTCAGTGTGCAACTTTTTGGGGAAATCCGAAAAATAATCCAAAAATAGTTGTGGTATAGAAACGAGGAAATGTGACGCTATAGTTCTATGCTCGTAACAATTCTGGTTCAGATTAAAGCAAGATTTTGCACATTCGACGACTATTTTAATTTATGAAAGAAACCCATATCCTGAAAAATATCAGGAATCAACGCGTCTCATTGAAATTATTTTTAATCCCACCCTATTGCGCCATATGACTATAAGTTTCGCCAACGACAAAAGCGCCATAGAAACAGGCAGACAACTGCTGATAACACCCGTTTCAATGAGATGAAATTAGCAACTAACCGACGTTGTGGTGAACCAAGGCACGACCCAGAATCAAAACCGTTCATCCTTTTTCCTGCGGAAATCGACAAAATTCATAAAGAAAATCCGGCAGCATAACACTTTAGGAAGTAAGTGGTAATGACTGGTTTCCACAAACTGACTATTATTACAGCTATCATCACGAGTTTTTGTGTCAGCGCGGTCAGTTATAGATGTATAACTATTGCGTTTAAAAGAAAGCAGTTTATTATGCGGAAAGGACGCAATAAAACTGTTGTAATGTGTGTACACACTATATTAATACTATAGGAAGGGCAGACACGTTCGACCCTCTCCAGTTGTCTTATCGCCACAACTACAAACATGCACAATTGATTCGCTGCCTATCAACATAATAGCCTCGTCAGTTCACTCACTTCCGCTGGTTTGATATAATACCATTCGACGCATTTTCTATATAATATCTATCTCTCCTGCTGTTTGTTATAGCACTGTGCGCGTCAGTTTATAGTTAGGCTGAATATTTCCTCGAGTGGATTTTTCCTCATCCGACTGCCACTGATTTGGTGACCACACAAAACGTGATGCTGAGAGGGGCTTAAACCCGCAAAGTACGGCGTGTTTTTCCTGCAGTGTTTCCCAACCTCGACCATTAACACAACCGCACATTATCCGGCTCTGTACATGTGGTTTTGAGCACGCATTACATCTTGATAAATGTTACTGTATGCTGTGCTATGTTGTGTCATAATCTGGGCCATATTCATGTATGCGATGTAATATTTCTTAAGATATTGTCACGGAGGGCCTACATGTACTTTACCATCCTTCTAAGCGCACTTTTTGATGGTCAGGTCAGTTTTCCACAGCAGTGCGGGAAACAGAGCCCTTCTTAATGAACCAATTAATAAGGCCATGGAAGTTGTCCAATTTCCTGGGCAAGTGTGGAGCACAAAAAATGTCCTAATGGTGTCGGGGAGGAAGAGCAGTTTTTTTTTGCTTCTTATCTCTTCAAACGGGACGTACTTCAAACGCTCGTATATATATGTACAGACGCAATTTTTTTTGTACGCTTTTTTTTTCTCCTGTACAATCATACGAAGGCCGTTTCCTGTACTTATCGTTGTACCAGCAGTTGGTTTCCATCACATTGTATTTTTAAAAAAAGAGCAAATGTTGTTTTTTTTTTCTTCTCAGAGCTGATGACAATATTCGAGAGGCTTCCTCTTGGGCAGGGCTGGCTAATTGGGCAAAAGCTTATGAGGATAAGGAATGGAAAAGTCGCTCCGCAATAATAATCGTTAGGACTATCTCGAACGAGGGTGATGGTTCCTGCTAGCTAAAGGAAGTTAAGTCCAATTGTGTTGCCACTTCCGGTTCGGCAAGGAAATGAAGAGGCTTCTAAAAAGAGATTGGGATATAGGGATGGAGGAAAGGTTGGTGTCAGGGAGTGAGGGGCAAAAGATGATACGAAGCAGCAGACACTTGTCTTTATTAGAAATGAGTTGCAACAAAGTTCAAAAAAATTGAGTCTAATTGCTGCAATCTGCAAGATAATGTTTTATCTGTTTTAAAAAAAGTTCCTATAAGCACAATAATGATTCATTTTTCAGGCAGTGCTCGACCTTTGTTTCTTCCGTTTCTGGGCCTGGGCAGACCTTTGAGCAAAAGGAAAGGTGGCCAAGTCCGATTTTCGGCTGAGCAAACAGCACAACTCGAAAAAGTATTCGCAGGGAAGAAGTACCTGACAGCCAATGAAAGGAAGAAGATGGCAGACACACTCCACCTTTCAGAAAGACAGGTGAGAACAGTTTTAAATCTCTGACGTCAGTGACAACCACGATATCTTTGGTCTTAATCGACACACGCATTTTGCTTTGCAGGTCAAAACCTGGTTCCAGAATAGGAGGGCCAAGTGGAGGAGACTTCGACAGGTTAGTGAATTTGCTAATATTATACCGGTACTTGGTTTCACCAAACTGTCAGCTAAGAGAAAACTGCAGCTTAACCCCAGAAACAGACATTGTTGGTGGAACTGGATTTATTCCAATATTAATATATTGGTCGGGGTATACTTATTTGACACCTGTTTGTACAGAGAGACTCAGAAGGAAGTTTGGACAACGACGTGCCTCCAGAGTCCGACGAGGCAGAGATGACGTCCCAGTCAGACGAAGAACTCAGCGTGGGAGGTTCACCTCCGCATCTGGAACCCGAATCGTCACCGTTAGATTTGCATATCAATAACGGAGTGTGAAACATCCTTTTTTTTAAATGTACAATAAGTTATTTTTGCATCCGCGTGTAGACCCTTAACCGTTTTATAGGAAAAAAATAAAATTAAACCTCTCTAGCTCTCCAAGATGGCGTTTTATCAGTCACTCTCTCTAAATTAAAACATTCCTTTTCCGGCTGGTTAGCAGGACCCTGAAAATAACAACAATCCAACCGCATTTGGGCAATTAGTCAGCGGAAAAGGCATGACTAACAGTCTTCATTAATGCAGGGATTTTTAATCACTCTTTTTGTTCCTCCAAGACCTACATTCCCAATCAGTCTAATGCCAGATATGTCTGCTCATGTTGTGCACTTACTAATGCTTCTGTAATCCATGAGTGGTATAACGTATCTTCTCTTATCCTGGTTTGAAAACGCTTTTTGATGAGTTGTCCAGAGGTGGTGAGGGTCTCACGAGACCTCGTCACATCCTCGGGTTTTTTATCTACCGAAAGCTTAATGGAAACTGGCATTAATCTTAAAACAGCTTGTTGAAGGTTTCAATTCACTGACAATACCTGATATGACTGTTTGCTTTTCCATCACTTCCCTGCCTGATCTGCACTCTGTCAATTGGCTTAGTTATAAAGAGTGGGGTAAAAATCCAGCTTATCTCGAGATTCAGCAGACGCAAAGGTCATCCGCAATAGGAACCTAATCGCTCAATCCATCATGTCATATCGGGAAAAAATCATTCGAGCTGTCACTTACAAGGTGGCACATATTGGTTAACCCAGTTATACGGCTTTCCTTGTGGCCACAACACTGTTATAATTCGTGCATTGTTATGACGATCATTTTTGACAAATAAGGCGGTTATTTGCCACCGTCCACAGTCCATTAACAGTTACACAACGGTGATTAACTGCTCCTGAAAGCGAACTCTAATCATAAATAAATCCTTAGTGTACTTCCCCTACCTGATAAAGATTGATCCTCTTTCGACACTTGGTTGATAATAATTTTTTCTATTGTCAAACATATATTGCTTCTAGAACTTGATAAGAAAACTGAATTAGTCTTCCGCACATGCACGTAATCAAGGGTTTGAAAGCTTTGATATCAGTCAGGGGGTATAATAGTATTCTTATCTGAAGAATACCTGGTAAGACAAGGGTAGTCATTATTGATCGATGATCAAGGGTAATACTCACGTCAAGGATCACGGGTAAGTGATGAAATATATATAGTGTGTGGAAATTTTCTTTATAAAATCAAACGCAATATGACAACTTGGACGTCATTTGTCAGAACTAGATTTAGCAGAACCCGTATCATCACGTTCCTAATCCCGCTTATACTGGAACTATATACAAGTAGATGGTATAGGGTGAAGTATTTTGCAGTATCTCAAGAAAATAATATTGCAAAAGCTTCACAGCCAATATACGCAGTTAAAAGCTGTACGTAAATATTGGTGATTTTAATCGTCGGTTTTCATTAACAGAGGATATGCCGTCACACTTAAAAAAAGATAACGCCCATTTGCGCAGATCTTCAACTCCGGAGGGAATGTTCACGTTATCTTATACTCCTAAAGATAGACAACCAACCACACCCGGGTATTTGAGTAGCGTTGCAAACCGACTTGTCACATTGCATATTGATTACACCAAGTTTCACTTTGATGATTCCTCACGGAATTTTCCTGTAAGCACTGCTCCTAAAAATCCACCTTATGATGTCTTCAATGTGCAAAACTGTTCAAAAGAAAAAACAAACTCCAGAATGCCCCAATATTGTAAAATTAACTTAAAAAACACCAATATTATTTATATACAGTATACGTTGCATCTAACTGCAATAACATCGACACTTCAGATTAATGTCAGGTTGCACCACCTCCAGAATACATTTCCAGCTGGAGAAGAGCCAGAAAAGTTTGTTCTTCATTGTTGTCAATAATGCTGTCCACATCAATGAATAACGATCCCTTCCAGCAGCTCCTCTGGTCCTGTACGATGAGGCAAATGATGGCAAAGGAACATTGACCCTGAATCAATAGGAACTGACCCATCCGTTGTGTAACTATAGACGAGCCCTGAAATACGTCGTAGATCACCGCCACGTGAGCAACATCCTGAGGCGCACGACTCGTCATTTATAATTATACAGGTTCATATTGTGGATGTTGACGCACCATTGTCAACTCGGTCTTGTAATGGACCCCGATCAAAGGGTATAGCAATGACTGCGAAGAACACGTAAATGAGCATCTTTAGTGAAGTTAATATGAGGTCACCTGCCTCCTGTTCGCCTAGCGAAGAAGACTACAATGAAAGGAAACAAGCAGAGTACGTACAAGAACCTCCGTGGTCAGGACTGACATTACAGTATTTAATGATATTCATCCTAATGTGATTCGACCAAATTATTATACGTAAGTAGTGGTCCACGGCTTATTACGGCGACTCATGGAAAAATTCCGCAGTGGCGCCACCGTCTATGCGAGTTTAACATGGGAAAGCGCCACT
>KZ539267.1:10284-27725 GCA_000934665.2 Catajapyx aquilonaris
GAGGGGGGGTGTTTGAAGTAGAAGGGGGGGGGGGGGTTGTACCTTGGGCAGGTGGGAGAGTCGAAAAGAGTCAGTCAGTGGGCGCACGCACATCGGTGGAAGCGGTCGAATCTTGAACAGTGCATCGGATTTTATATTTTCGCACACACACCTTGTACTGTGTGCATCGACAGTCCTTTAAAAAAGGCAGGTTCACACTACAGTCGTTTGGTCGTTGTGGTTCAACCAATAGGGGGCAGCTAAATGACGCGGAAAATTTATTAGGCACGAATGTATGAACCAAAAATTTGCTTAAAAAATTCGCCAATCAGTGTGTCGCAGTGTTCGTTTCTTTTGCGAATTTTGAAATTTTGCAAGCCCTTGCACGAATCCAACAGTGCTGGTGTCGTACTGGTGAAGGTTCGATTCGCCATTTAGCCGCCAGCTGCACAAGTACGACACCATTTTGCTCGTATAGGTGTCGGGTTTATTAGCGGATTGGTCCAATTGTTTTTGGGGGATTCTCCAGGAGGCGTCGAGGAGGCGTGGCGACGCCTGCGGTCGCCCCCAGCAAACCAGGGGATGGGGTTGGTGGAGGCGACAACCAAGATCAGCAGCATCCGGAGTGGACCATCAGTGGCCAAGGATGCACTGGAGGTCGTGGCTGCTCGTCGGTGTCGTTGGTGGGCTGCCCCAGAGTAGTGTGTCCATATGCTGGTCTTCGGCCCCTCGCCGACCGCCAGCCTCGGGGCCGCCCTCGTGTCCTTCCTGGCCGTCGCTCTGGCCCTCACACCCACAGGACCTGCAGCCCATCTCCGGACCAGAAGAAGTGAGTATATACACGCAATACGACACTTCCATCACCTGTGTCCAAGAGAAGGCCAGACGTGAGCAAACCCTGATCACAAAAGGGGTTTTAGTGCCTCTCGTTCCGTTTCATACACTTTGTTTGTGTTTAACGTCACGTTACATTAATTCCACCCAGAGTGATAAGCACGGTTCAGCCTCATGTTTGGATCCAACCCAAAAAAAAATGGTCAGACAGACACACTTGAAGACGGCGGAGTCAAAGTGTGTCTAGTCTCATCTCCTAATTGACTACCCGTGTCATTCCAAACCCCAACATCTTCACTCTGTGGGGTGGGCTTTGGGAGAGAGAAAAAAAAACTCATAAATGCGACGTGACTAGAAAATTCTATACATATGTGCGGCTTTGAATTCTTTGGCCTTTTCACACTTTACATCAACGGGCACTGCCTTGTAAGGCTCGAGTAATTCCTGCGGTAATCTATAGCTAGCAAGGGTTTCCACTTTGCTGCCCGTTACTGTGGTGGGCGATACGCTGCATTGTTGCACTTCGACAAGAGTATATATACACCGGGAGTAAAATAAACTTCCCAAAGGTGTACAGCAACATACATGTGCGTATATTGCACCTACAATAATAAATTTTGCTCATTTATTGCTATTCCCATACATCAATTGCATTGTTGCACTGGGATGTAAAATAAATGCGCAAATAAATTCCAAAAGATGAGCATCGTTGCACTCGTGTTGCTCATTTTTTTTTTGCCTAAATTGTACAATATGAATGGCCAAATTGCGTCATTTGCAATTAGTCGCAAAGGCGTTGCCTGTTGACAGAAAAAAATAGGTGCGAAGTTTATTTTCATGGAAACCACGCCTTCATGTACCGAGAAATATTAGCACCTTATCGTGACTTTTTTTGCACCAACTTTTCGAAGAATTATTTGCGTAAAGTACGTATGGCTTACCGATTCTGTTGTACCGAATCTTTTTTTGGCGAACGGGGCAGAAATATAGCCTCTTTTATTGGTCAGTAATGCAAGGAAACGATATGTACGCAACTGAATGGAATATATGTATTTTTTTTATTTTGTTCCTTTGAGTTTATGAGTCGTAAACTTAACGACGCCGTCTTAAACTTACATCATAAGACGCAACAGGGGTACACTTTTGATTTACAAGTGATTAAGCTAACACCTTCCAAAATATTTTCAACGTGGCTGCTGGAGAACAGTTACAAGTTGCATAAACCATTAGCATCGTTTGCTAACCATAACATTGTTACTGCGGATGATGTTGGCAAATTGAGATATTAGTTTGCTATAGAATTACATCGGAATCACCATGAAACACTGTTCATCTAGCATATATTTTACAATCTTCTGTATACGCTGGAAGTAAGTTCACATATGCATTGTTGCAATGTATATGACATTACGAGGGGGGAAATACCTGCGCTGTTTTAACAACGCGAGTTTCTCAAGAAATATCAATATGTATCTAAGAGATTGTGTTTTACACTTTTACGACCTGTTCACACGACACCAATATGAAAAGTTATTATTTTTAAAATGTAAGAATGCAGGTTTACGTCCCTATATTTGCAAAATGTGCTTTTTTTCATCTTTCAAGACTTCAGATCGCGTCACCTTTTGGCATTTTAGTACCGTGTATTTACAGTTACAATACCTCTCACACACGTAATTATGGCAGAACATATACTAAGCGAATATTATTATCGGCCAGAAAAGTTGATAGAGAAGTCGGCCTTGCGCATATAAGGAGGATTGTTAAACTATTATTAAACCCGAAGATTTCTCGGCCATTACCCCAATAGTCGTATAGTCTCATTTTGGTTAAACTTTGTGTCGTATAGGCATGTCCAGTCCTTTAGAAAAATGTTGGAATAAACTGTGCCCCACATATTATTCAAACTTGGTTCATATCTCCAGATCTCTTCTGCTTCATAAATAATTCCGCCTGCAATGCGCAATTAATTCTTTGCAATAAGCGTCGGCCTGCGAAATAATAGTGTTAAAGTGTGGGCGGCGCAATTGAACATTAAATTCGGACTGATATGGAATTAATTGGGGGTAAGACGTATTAACATGATAATGGAGAGAACTTGGTGATCTAGCAGGAGCTTTATGAAGAGCCAGTTATGCAAAAGCCAGTTAGTCTAGTACAAGGGCTGTGTTTGGAAGCCAGAAGGGGGTAGACGTGGTCTGCACCAGTGATTAGTAATGTAGGCCTATCCCACTCTGCTTGTGGCAGCAGCAATGAGCACAAAAGGGTGTCTGGCCAGACACATGTTATCTCTCCAGGTGCTATGTGACATGCAGGGTCGAGCAATTGTCGGCATATATTGAGACAACGCCCATTCATTGGTCACCAAAGCGATGATCCTTGAAGGTGTGTGCAGGTCGCGCAGGGAAATTAAATAAAAAGTATGTATGTCCTGTTGGGTGGAACTCGCGTGTCATTCCATTGGCTTATGCGCAATCACATCCGCGTTGCAGGTTACACATTCCTTCACCTTTTGCTGGTAATGTCTGTTCCCAACTGGTAGAAGCCACTGGTAACCCACACACACACACACTGAAGACATTACACGTCCGCAGCATATACATGTCCTCAGATTATGATCTGTTTGTAGATGGGGAAGAAAGTAGCTTTGTGTTGCTCCCAAGACCGCGGCTATCGTGACTTTTTCGAGACTGATGCTTTTTGAAAGGGTCCATGGAACAAAATGGCCGCCCCATGCTGGGTGGGTTGGCACGATTTATAAAACTTTTTTTTGGATTGATAAATCGGCGAGATTTGAGCCAGAGAGAGCTAGTTCCATTCAGGGAGAGGACTGCTTTCTCTCTCTCACAGTAGAATATTCTCTCTCCAAAGCTCTTTTGTGTTGTGGAGCAAAGAGGCCCCTCCCCCGCCAGAAGATCAGCGGGTGTGGTACAGCATCACAACATATAACAAATGGACACAAAAATTTTTCCTCAATACTTTTTGAAGCACCCTGCAACTTCGGCGGTCGGAATGATCAAAAGGATGAGCATGTCGGAAATGAGAATTAATCCTGACTTATTGGCTTGGCCCTTATTGTCCCCGTTTTCTCTGAGCATGATTCCTCTTGCATGAATGGTCGGGGTATACATGTTTCCTCTTTTGGCTTGGTCAGACGCCGGCCCACGACCTGCACGTTTTGGACTCGTAAAATTTGCTGGATTCAAAACGACATCTTAGGGAAAAATAACCAGCCAGTATTTTCACATATGACGATACACTCTAAGAAATGTCTGGGTTAAATGTATTCATCCCGGAAAAAAGATCACTTTTGTCATGGTTATTTAACCCGGACATTTCTTAGAGTGTATATACATTCTAAGAAATGTCCGGGTTAAATAACCAGCATGACAAAAGTGATCTTTTTAGAGTGTATAGGCTACACTCTAAGAAATGTCCGGATTAAATAACCATGACTAAGAAATGTCCGGGTTAAATAACCATGACAAAGTGATCTTTTTTCCGGGATAAATACGTTTAACCCGGACATTTCTTAGAGTGTAGGACCAGGTAGGACGATAGGAGGAAAAGATTCGATTATGCAGGAATTTGTAGTGTAAGCAGTGATCAAACCGTAATGATTACATCTCCTTCTGGCCTATGAGAAACCAGTTTGTATAAGATAGGCGGGCACTACCAGACACGAATTCAAAACACGGATTTACTCCCCCAACAATACCCGGATTTTTCTTCACACAAAAATGGCCTCCATTGAGAAAGTCTTATAGGACCTCTTTTCAACTGGGGGCCCAACCGGTTCTTCCCCCAAAAAATCAGTGTATATATACACAAAAAAAGGGTAGGGGGGTTAGTTTCAATTACGAGGCAAAGCTGGCACTTATTCTATGTTTTATGTTAACATTTTTTTGTGTGTGTGTGTAAACCTGTGGGGTGGATTATGGTCCGTGGTTGTGAAGCCTGGTAATGAGCAAGCGGTGAGCAAATTGTATAGGAACCTGGCCAGGCCTGTTATTTGCAGACCTGTCATTTGCGTCTCAATCTATGGTTTTCCATGGCTCGCATGAGGGGGAAACCAAAGAGAAAGAAAAAAAAAACGTCCGACCCTCATACCCGGGTCATATAGAAAAACCTTTTAACATCTGGTGGCGGTGAAAGGATTTCACTTTATACCCCCGGAATAATATTGAAAACGTGGACTGAATACAAGGCAGATTCGTCAAAACCGCAAAAGCCCCGCGGTTTGGCGTTGATTGACTTAAATTAATGAGACGAATTTGCGTGCAATATTTCTGACAGGAGATGACACCATTTGAAATATTGAACCGCCAGTCAAAAGGTTGCATAGCATGTTTTAAAAGTCGGACAACTGCACAATTTTCGTTGAAATTTTCGAGCACCAAATTAGCGGGAAAATCGCTGTTAGTCATCTGAAACCCGGTTGCGTTTTATGACCCTCGTATATGCATAAATATAGAACCCATGGAAAATCTCATCAAAAATTGACATCAATTTGGTTCTATTATCGTGATGGGAAAATCGAATATGCATTTTTGCTATTCTCGTCACACAATATTCCGCTGGGGACACGCGGTCAGTGTGCAAAAAAGAAAAACACGATTCGGCTGTTGTTTGCCATAGTTTTTTTGAGCAATTATGGGTCCTGTATTTTACGCAAAGTCATGCCGCATGGTGATCGGATTGGACAAGGAACCTCGGTGTAATTGCCTCTCGCTTTGCTGGGTTTTCCCGAGATGCAATCAGACCAAGACTAGATGATGATGCATCCAGAAGATGAGCGATGCAAATTGTTAATGGGTCTCCTCCAGGGAATAAATATCGGGAAGATAACTTGCTCCTTTTGTCAGGATAGATTGACTCAGACATGTAAGGAAGAGATCCATTTTGTCTTCTGACAGATCAACACTGATGCGGAGGCTGCAATATTTGCTATAATAAGTGCGGTATGATCTGCTTGAACCCATGATGGGCTATCAACATAAGTTACGATGATGGTCTTTAGGGGCGTGGCATCGTAGTTGCCTAAGTGTCGGACTAATAAGCTTGGCAACACAGCAATAGTGAAAAGAGTTTCTGCAAAAAATGGAGAGAGAGAGATTCCAGCATTAATTACCACCTGACACCTCCTGACGAATTTTCTCCGTGTCGCGTCCCCCCAGCGTCCAATTACCATTAAATGCTGTCCCGTAAAACGACAGTAATTTCCAGTCGAGGAAAAAGAGTTACGATGCGGACCGGACGGGAATTTTTTGATGGCCTCGCGATTGATGGAATGAGATGGAAATTGGATCCGCGGAGACTCGTTAGCACCGTCACGCATCTCTTTTAAAAAAAGGAGGGGTCTATATCATAAAATATCGCTAGAATCACAAGATGAGACCGCGTAGGTCTTCATCACAACAATTGTGTGACGTCATCTAGACAAGAATTGGTCGCGGTCCATTCAGCAGCACAAATTGCTACTGCACCTAACCGGTTGTCCTGCCAAACTGATAGTTGGGCATCATCAGTCTGGGGGGGGGGGGGGGAGGGGAACATGCANTGGGGGGGGGGGGGGTGATGGGAACATGCAAAAAATAAAATAAAAGGTGGTTGCAGCATCCGGAATGGGTCCAGCTATCAGGCAGCTACAAGCAGGCGGGTCCCAGGTCCCAACATCCTTTTCCCAAATTCGTTCCGGCTGCCTGGCCGAATCGAATCGGGGGCGTTGCGATGGATACACCTTTCTGTCCCCCTTGATGATGAACACTTGGAGGACAATTTCGATAAGTTATTATACGGCATGGCGCGTCTGAAACATTGTTCTGAGACGTAGCCATCTCCGGATGTGATGTGTTTGACAAACAAACGTTAGAAAAGCTACTCACGTCCGGTTAGATCCCCTTGTTTTTCAAGGGCGGAGTGTACCGGTAGGTACATAGCACCGATGGGGGGGAAATGGCACACTTGTCACCCCTCGTGTCCTTCAGTCGCCGTGAACTGTCACGACATCTCACGAATTAAAAGTCACCACTAAACACTATGCTGTGTGCTAACGAGCGATGTTCAACGTTGTAAAAATGAGAGCATACCCGTGTAAAGGTTGACGACCGGCCCTAAACGTCCCCCTGGAAAAGTCATGTGCGTTTTAAACATTGAGAAGTGCACAAGTGAGATGTCAGCTACTGGACAGCAAAGAGGGCGTCTCCTTTCTTTCTTTTTTTTTCATTTCATTTTTTTTTCTCTCTTTCTATATGCATGTGTTTGTAAGGCTCCCCGTAGGGGGCAGACAGGAGCCCCTGCCAGTCAGCAGCCCATTCTGTCCATCTACTTTAGCCAAGGGAAATGACCCATCCAGTTGCAACTTCTGTGCGGTACTAATGCAAAACCAGATACAATTTTTTTTCTTCTAAAATTTTTGTTGAAGATGAGAGCTTCCAGGAAGGTTCCTCTTCCATCCGACCGTAGAGGTCTTTATTGACAACGAAGGCCTCCTGCTAGACGTGAAAACTGCTCCATGACTGACTGCCTGTCTGTCGGCCTGTCTGTCGACCTTTGACGTCCAGCAGGCGAGATGTAATGAGTACCCTGCGCACAGGTGTGTTTCCCCCCCCCCCCCCNCTTTGCTTCCATACGTATAATGGAGATGTGGGCTCTCCTCATTACATAGAAAAGGTGTTTTTCTGGCACAGTGAGGGGTGCCCTCATTAGTTGGTTTTCTAACGTGCGGGGGAAGCTTATCATATACGTGGGTGATTGCAATTTTCTAGAAGGCGAGAGGTGGAGAAGAAGTAAAAAAAAAAAATCAGCAATTATGTCAAGTTGGCACCACGTGGGTATAATTAGTGTGACGAGGCTGTTGAAAAACTCCGCCTCATTTGGTCACCTCCTTGCATTTATTTTACCGAGCACAACCGAAGTGCGCACCACAGTTAGCGCACCGTTGATATTTTCAGAAAGGGACGTGACGTATGTGACTTCTCAGAGAAAGCACCAATCAGAGGGAGACTCGGAAATGGATAGTTGAAGCTCATTGGGCGAGAGGTGTCTACTTATTTCCAACGCTACGCTTGGATAGGGGAAACAAAATGGCCGACGTTGTCAGCACTAAGCTCACATTGCCTATGAGATAAAAACGTGCGAATCGTTCCATGATCATTCATGTATGTATGGTGGGGGAAGTGAAAGAAAAGAAGGATTAGTGTAAACAAAAAGGCGAGAGAGAGATTGGGGAGAGGGGTGGGGTTATCCGTAAGGGTAAGGTGGGTGTAAAAATGGTGGGAGGAGGTGGAATTTGGAAAGTTTGCCCCCCAGATGCTGCAGTCTCTAAAGCAAAAGCAAATGGGGGCCGGTTAAAAAGGCTGGGGTGCTTTTGGTTTAATGAGGCCACGGAGGTCCCGAACCAGTCTCAGAGTCAGTCCACGGTCATTTTTGCAGGGTCTCGGAAAAAGGGCAATGGGGATGATCAGCCGAGGTCACCACTCGTTTTTAAACGGATTCCATCCTATGTATGATGATGGCGACCTGCCGGACCTGGGACTCCATTTTGCTAGAAGAAAATGCTCGTTCTGGCATGTGCTGTGCCAAATTAATTGCAGAGTGTGTAAGCAAACGTGGTTCCTATCACCTAAAGACAAATCAGTGTCATTGGAGCCGTTTCACACCCGACTGGTGGCCATGTCCTTGCTCTTTTTTTTTTTACCTATTCTCCTTCCTCTGTGTCTGGCTGAAAGAAACACTCCGGTTCTCTTGTCTTCACCTAATCTAAGGATGTATCTTGGTGGTTAGGCCTATCAGTCAGCCCCAGCAAATGCCTCGAAATTGGACCGGACTCCCTTCCCAATATGGCCTACCTTACTCCTATTACATCACCATGGGTGGGCAGCACCCTTCGCTTTGATATGCATGACTGGAAAAGACTAATAAAAGGAGATGGAGGCAGATTCTTTTTTTATTATTATTATACCTTCATCGAGGTCGTAAAGCCCTGTTTTTTTTTTCTTCTGGTGCCAAGAAGCAGCTTCTGACTTGCATGGTGGTTATGGTTTTATTGTGGTTGTGTGTGGGCCCCCCACTAAATCCCACGTGTGGCTTTTTGTGAATGGTTTGACCCTGATGCAATATCCATTCACCAACACTGGACACGTGCACTATAAGGCCACTTTAAGAACGCAACCGAGTGCGCAGACCAGTTCGCGCAACAATGTGCTCCCGTCAGCTGTCCGTTGATTGGCTCTGGCAACGTCGCAGAGTGTCATGCTCATCTTAGGCGCACATGCGATGCGCACTCGGTTGCGTTCTTATATTGACCCGATCTTTCAAATTCCAAATTGCGGCATCGTGTGTGGGCATTCATGATATGAGTTTGTCCAGGTTATTGGGGCGGGGCAGAATTCTTCGTTTGAGTGGACGTCAAGGCTGTCCCATCCTGGACGGTGATGAACTGGCGTGTCCCGAGGAGGTGCGGTTGTCCACCTGTCAAAGTCCCTTTCCAGCAGGACGAGCCAGAAAAGACTGGACCTCATGTTACCTTTCACCAGACGGTAACCGTACAACAGTTCCCCAGAAGAAGAAAGAAGAAGAAAAAAATTCCGTGGCATTAATTAGCGTCTTGATTCCTTCTGGCCACTGGAGGTGGCAGCATTTCATGAGAACTCGTTTTCTTCACTAATTTTTTTTTTGTGTGTGTATGTCTTCAGTGGTGGTGGTGGTGGTGGTGGGTACACCAGGGCTTTCCTCGGCTGTAAATCAAAATAATGAATAATGGCTCTCGGTGGGAGCAGGGATGCCAATCCTGTTAAAATTCACTCTATCTTGAGCTGGTTTGAAATTTATTGCTCGTATATTCAGACCTCTTTGTGCAGCTCGTACCATCCATCATGGGCTTATTTGCGGACGTCCAACTGAATAGCGGGACATGCCCAAGCACAGAAATAATGTGCGTTATTATTATTAAATATAGTATATGGAGCCCGCAATTGTCGGTTGCAATGCACACAACAAGCCGCCATTGTTGCTTTAATGAAATTTAACTAGTCCTAGTGGGAAAATATTCGACTTGGCAATGTGCATTGAATATGAAACATTGCTAATTAATTAATGAACTAATTAATAAGAATTATTCCTGAAATTCATTACTACATAGGGTACGTTCTGCCATCTTCTGAACTGAGCCACCCTGTATACAAATCGCACTTTTCCTCGTGCATGCGGATATACATATATATATATATATAATAAAAACTAGTCTTGCTAAATTGAATCTTGGTGAAGGCGAATTGTAATTGCACGCTATAAGCACCCCCCCCCCCCCTTCTTGTGCTGCCCACCCTTTTGCAATATACATAATGATATTTGAACAGTAGCACGGCATGTTAGACAAGGCTATCGCATTTATCAGGGCAGGGCTGAAATAGTCTTGACAGCAAACCTGCGCCAACTCCGATTTATATATATATATATATATTTTTCGAACCTATTTTTGCCAAATTCTGTTTTTCGCACGCATAAAAAAGTATGGCTCGCGTTTGATCCAAGGTCTCATCCAGAATTTGGTGTTAAGGGGAAGGGAGTACGGATATACATAAAAAAAGAGAGCAATGTGTAGACAGGTGTAATTAAGTCGGGTGTGGGTCGGTTTGAGGGGGGGATCAATGGGGCCGATTACAATCCTGTTTACATAAGAGTGAGCACGGAGACTTGCGATTCTTATCTCAAGTTGTAATCAACCATGTTTTTTTTTTTCTTGATCTGATCGGTTCCTGCTGCTGCCTGGATCAGAAACAA
Organism: Catajapyx aquilonaris; assembly: GCA_000934665.2. Lineage (NCBI taxonomy): Eukaryota > Metazoa > Arthropoda > Diplura > Dicellurata > Japygidae > Catajapyx > Catajapyx aquilonaris. The sequence continues at coordinate 20,881 of KZ539267.1, forward strand.
CAACCTTTTTATCACATACCCAGCATAAATTACAAGTTGTCATATCGACTGTATGCACAGCTGAGTTTTATATAATTCATGTTCAGGTACGATAAAGTCGTGAACTAATTTTTTTTTTTTTGCAAAATTAAAAAGGACAACTGTTTACATCTCCCGAGTGTGCATGTTGCTTCTGGTTGGACGAGTCTTCTCCTCCCACACTCTTTTTTTTATTTCTCGGGATGAATCACACACAAGGCAATGCCCATTATCTTCTGACTGGGCCAGAGGACACCCGGAAGATTCTCCAAGAGCCTGTAATGTAAAACCCCATACCACACCACCTCCTAAAGGTGGGCTGGACTCATCTTATTCGCCCCCTTCCGGTCACCTGCGCAACATTTTTTTCTTAACGCCTTATGTGTACCCCTACACTCTTCTTTTTTGTGCACACCTGTGGAAATCACATAGACCGTCATTGTCCTTAGGCAGATCATCATCATCATCGCCCACATCTGCCTACTCCCCAATTAAGGCCCCCAAAACTGATCCGTCACCAATTTGATGAAGCGCCCAAAGAAAAATATTTTCCGCCATAGAAATTTTCTAGGTGCGCGTGGGACGGTTTCGTTAATGAATTTGCTGAGAGCTAATTTACGGACCGAAAATAATTGGGAGACGCTTGATTAGTTCTTTCCACCAGCAAGTATTTGCATTTTAGAGGCATGTTTTACTGTGCAATGTTGCATTGTTGTGGCATATCAGAGCGGAGGGAAATTATTAATAATGTGTTGGCATTCGGTCCAGATAAGGTCGTCCCATGTAACTCACTTTGTCCGACTTAAACCTACCGAAGATTCCGCCTAATGGACGCTGAGCCCTGTAATAAATCCGCATAATGAGCTGTTTCGCCACTTTTTTTTTGTATGTGTGGTCGCGTCTCATCTGAGGCAAGAAGAATAATAATGCAGACAAACTCATTTTGTAGTTCGTCCCCACAAATTTTTTGGACGTGGGTTTGCTGCTGGGGATGGTCTATGTGGGTTTTAACATGGTGGGAAAAACACATTTCGAGGGAGTCTCCGCGGTCTTGACTTAATGTGCCTAGAAGAGAATATAACGCCAACCCACAACCAAAATGTCAATAGCCTATAATCCTGAATCTCCATGTAGGCGAAAACAGGGTGGCACATTGACCAAGTTGCTTCTGAAGACTTTTTTTTTTTTTTTGCAAAGAATGTACCACCCTGCACATTTTTTTTGTCTGTAAAATTAACCATCGTGTTCATCACGTGGGCTTCATTTTTTTTGCCTGTTTGTCTCAGAAAGCGAGTGGTGCAAAAATTCGCGATATTTCGCGTTGGCGGTGTTGTCATATTTTTCAATGCGAAAGTTTGACAGGCGATGGTGTCTGTTGGATGTGTCTCGCCCATCAGCTGCTTCAGAGACAGGAATGTAAATGTGTTTGTTCCGAGAGGTAATTTATTGCCTGATAATTAAAACTTGTCGGAGAGATTATCATATCTGCGGTGGTAGAAGAAGAGGAGGGTTTTTCTTTTTCTTTTTTAAATTATGCGGTCTCCGCCCGTCTTTTAGCCTGTTTGCTGTTGACTGAGCAAATATCGGGGGGGCCTCAGGAGAGAGAGAAAAAAAAGGGTGTATATATATTCGACGGTGACAAGTGTCTCCTCAAAAGGGAAGTGACAGTAGGAGAATTCATTTTTGAAGCACCATATATCTTGAATCGGTGTGTTATATTGGCTAGAAGTGTGTGTGTGACTCCTTATTTGCAACAACTCGATATGGGCGGAGAAATTATTTGCACACTATATTTGCAACTGTCAACACTGAGGGTTTGAAAAATTTGCATTCAATGCTTGCAGTGTTTTTCTCTCCAAGTATTAGCTGGTTTTTCAACGTCACGTGAAATTGACAATAATTGCGATGGTAAATACAGCCTACGACATTTCCATCGTCTCCTGTGCCACTTTGTATTATCTTACCCTTGAAAATGAGTACCTGTGAGATAGTTTCCACCCCCATTCCTATATACGTCTGATAGCACGTTATAGGCGTTACCAACACCTGTTCCAACAAACTGAGAAACTCACTGCCGTTTCGTGATGGGTGGGAGGAGGAGGAAAAGAGAATGGTAATCGACAACCCTCCCCATCACATCTCTCTGCCCTCCTCAATCCCCCCCATCATCGCAGCATCCTTTCCTTATCCCACTCGTGCTGACTGGAGATCTGACCTCTAGAGGTCAGCTCCAACCTCCTCAGCGCCGTGCCTTCTCACCCATGGGCAGCTTCCGACCAATCAGGTTTAGGAAACACACTCTTGACCTTACCCAACAAACTGATCGACCCCCTGAGGATCCAGCATTGAACCACAAAATGTTGGAGGTCAATTCCAGCATTGAAGTCACTCGGATTATTTTTTGCGTGATTGCATTGCTTGTAGAGAGTGGGTAGGATTTGCTTCTGGTGGGGCAGGGTTGTCCTCCCACCTTTTTCTTTTTTGTTGTTGTTGAGCCAAAGAGAGCCAACCAAGCAAAAGCAGAGACATAAACTTACCTCCCCGTCCGATTTGTCAGAAATTACGCCTGCGTGATCTGGGTGGATAATAATCCTTCCCCATTCGGCGAAACCCGGTTTCTTCTATAGAGAAAAAAAAGAACTCTGGGGGAGCTCCATCCGAAAAGAAGAGATTTATGCTCCTGATGAGATGCGGAATAGAGATGCAGGATTCATATTCGGAGCGATTAGCAATACGCGGCAAAAGACCCCACCGGGCGTGGGCATAAATCATTTTGTTGCTTGGACCTCTTTTCTTTCTTTTCTTCGCAACCCTGTACAGTTGGGGCAGGGATTCTCATATATTTATGGGCTGTCATACGGTGAGTTTAGCGTCGCCGGCGCATGTTAGGTACGGTCCTGCCCTCCGGACGTGAATACTTATCATCGAGTCATACTCGAGGGGACGGACATTATGCGGTGTGAATTGCAAATTATTCGTAATGGAATGGTGCTTCGGATAAGTGAAAGGGAAAAAACTAGATGTCCCGAATATATTTATGGCCCACAGTGCACCTCGTGATGATCCCGGCAGAATGTGTGATGAAACCTGAAACACCTGAGCGAAGCGAGTGGTTTCTCTATAACCGCAGGCGTAGAAAATGTGAGCGAATCGAGGGTTTTTTAAAGTCTATAATCGTTCGTTGCATGACCGAGGATTCTGATTGGCTCGCTGTACGACGCATCCTATTGGCCCCCGTAACGGGGGCATTGCGCAGGCGCAGAACGGGGGCCCCGTTCTGCGCCTGCGCAATGGAGAAGGCGGCGCCTCTGGTCATCCCTTCTGATTGGTCAGGCTCATATTGTTACCCCGACGCTTCTGATTGGCCCCTGTTCTGCGCCTGCGCAATGGGTAAGGCGGCGCCTCTGGTTATCCCTTCTGATTGGTCAGCCTCATATTGTTACCCCGACGCTTCTGATTGGCCCCCGTTTTGCGCCTACGCAATGGGGAAGGCGGCGCCTCTGGTTATCCCTTCTGATTGGTCCGCCTCATATTGTTACCACGACGCTTCCGATTGGCCCCCGTTCTCCGCATGCGCAATGGGGGTGGAGGCAGCGCCTCTGGTGGGTGGGAGGAGGAACCATCCGTTCGATCGCTGTCGGCCGGAGGGTCTACCGTCTACATCTACAGTCTACCCTCAGTGAGCGAAGCGAGGGTTTTGCTATAGTTACCTTTTAAAGTGTACTATCCGTATATGACCGTCCAAGCAATAAATGACACGAATGGCCCAGTATAAATCCGTCGTGTTTCGCCCACGGTGTTGGCCTAATTGAAACCTCCTGAGGCTGCAATCATAGTGCGCCCAGACAGCCATAAAGAGTGGAGCTGGCAGCACTTTATGGCACGGACAACAAGTACAATAAGACATGAAAGGGGTCTGGTCTTGCTCTGTCTGTTTTCTTCTTCACACAGCAGGGGCAGGTAGCGAAGAGTGGACTCGTCAGCCAGTAAATCTGTCGCGTCTTCAAATCCAGTCGTAAATTTTACGACTCTTACTTCTCAGGTGGGGGATAGCTGCGCAAGTGTCTTTTCGGGGTGGACCCGGGGTACGGAAGCCAAGAATTATTAGTACCTGTCGCCCCGACCTGTAGGTGTCTGTCCTTTTTTTTCTTCTTCAAATGGGAACAATTTACGGTACACTGTCCCACTGGCAGGGCTTCACCTTCTTTCCACTTAGGGAAGGTCGTCTGAATTTGAGTTTTTTTTTCTCTCGGTAAAAAGATTTGGCCTCGCAAAAATGTCTGGAAATAAATATCCCCCCAAGTAATTGCTCAATTGGCATATTATGTATTCTGTTGTCTTTGTTATATCAAACCGTTTTTTTTTATTGCCAAGGACTCCCTCGTAAAAGTGTCAGAATTTTTAAAGAGTCCATATTTTAACTTATTTACAAGCGGAGTCATTGCCTCGAAAACCGTTAGAGACATAATTGAAATTTGACGTTAAATCATGCCGATTTTCATAGTGATGCTACTCTCTTAAAAAAATGAAGATTTCACTCAAAAAAGGGAGCTATTTTTGAGTTAATTTCCCTCGGCAAAGGCATATTTCAACTCAAATCGAGTGGAATATTACTTGAAAGTGAGTGAAATGATTACTCATTCTGAGAGAAAATCAGTCCACGAGATCGAGTGATTTGCACTCAAAAACGAGTGGGATACAAATCAAGTGGAAGAAAGAGTGACAATCACTCAAAACGAGTGGAAAAATACTCATATCTTAACCCCCCCAAATCGCTCGTATTTTTGTAGGGCAGAAAGTCACTCCCTTTTTTCACTTTTTTTGTAGTAGTGATATAAACGAGCCCATGTAATAATTTTTACACCCATTTAAAACGGATCGTTTATTTTATGCCATATTTTGTGTCCTCTGTATATAACTGCTGCGATTTCCTGTAAAAGGCTCTTTCATTCACAGGCTTTCTCTCCATTACATTCTCTCCTTCGCATTCATCCTTTGGTTGTAAACAATCAAGTGTTGTGCATTCATGGCCGACCACCAGTTCATTAACTAACTCCTTCTCTCTGCTGATGCAACTTTCATTGAGTGTGCAGCTGGGACCAGCGGTCATGCCAAGTGTATAGAGTGTGTGCGGTATGGCGATGGTGGGTGGGTATGAAACAGCACCATAACTCACAGAGAATGCGGCTTTGCTTGCTTGGCTTTTCTGACTGGCTTGCCCGCAGCGTCAGGTAGTCTGGCCTGACCAGGTGGGCGGCTTGGACATGACTCGTCCCACACCTTTCTTCTTTCCACCTCCTTCCTCTTACCTCTGACTCATTCACCAGTTGGTACTTGCTGTGTAAGTCCAAGCTATATACATACACGCAACATTCCTACACCTGGCTGGAGCTCCAACTTCCCTCTTTCCAGATCTGACCGAGACTCTCACATGACCTTAGAGGAACAATGACATTATTACGAGTCACCCCCCCCTGTCTGATTTCCTATTTTGCTTGCACATCCTCACACGACTCGGTGTCCTCCCAACAAAAGCCCGAGTGATGAATGGGGCCCGGTACTTAGTGTCACCCTGGGAAAGGTCCACCTGCATGGGGCACAACAACAGGCATGAATGAAGAAGAAGCGACGGCTCATTTGAACTCCCACCCACACCTCAAATATATACGATGGTCGACTGTACAGTTTTGTGCACACCCTGTAACTGCTGTGCAAATAACGATTGATGAATAGCCCCCCCATCTGGTTGCCCAATTAAGGTGCTAAGTGCAAGAGAAGCTAATCGGACGACACGAAAGGGTACTCTGCGGCACGTGTGTGTGTGTCCGTTTCGAGCAAGAGTCGTAAAAAAAGCGTTTTATCCGCGCTACGACTATCTGTGAGTCACTTATTTCCTAATGTGTCCACGCCCATTAGGAAGGAGCGTACATCAATTATCGCCAGCACACCTCTGGGGCTTCAATTACACGCATTGTCCCACTTACACAGCAGGTTACTGCGCCTCCGTTTCCAATCATTAGGAACTACACCCGCGATGTCCCCAATCGGTCCAATAAAATCGTGGATAGAAGTGGCTGTGACTCTGTCTGTCCACTGTTAGAAGCTTGGTACTACGTCCACTGGCGTGAATTATACTAAACAGTAATTTTAATTTTCCAGCTCTGTACGGACCTTCCTGTCCGACCGGATGTAGTGCCTGCAGTGCAGTGAACGGATGCGTGTCCTGCAAGGCTCCGTTGCTCCTGCAGTTGCATCGGACAGGCCCTCGACAGATAGGGTTGTGTCGGTCCACGTGTCCGGACGGATTCTTCGCAGGAAGGGTCGGAAAGCCGTACTCCTTCTGCGCCAGTAAGTCGCGGATACAGCTTACGACACTTCCATCTTCGGACCTGTTTAACGTACGATGTGTTTCAGAGTGTCGTCTGGAGCACTGCGAGATATGCTCGGGCAAGAACGTGTGTGTGCGATGCTCCAGACCTTACGTGGAGCATCGCGGAAAGTGTGTCCCGCCATGTCCGGCCCTCAACCTAGTGGACGCCAATGTGACGGACGGGGATTGCGTCTCTCCTCCAGGCCACCACACCAGACGTCGCCACTACAAGCCTGGTACGTCAAATGGGGCCCCTATATCTTGTATAACAATAATCTAAAGAATCGTGCGTGCGCAGGTGCGTGCCAGGTGAGCCAATGGTCTCCGTGGAGCTCGTGCAAGCCTCTCAGGAGGCCTGCCTGTAGAGGCATCCAGACCAGGCAGAGGGAGATACTGCTGGCGACATCTGGATCCGACGATGTCTGTCCTCCGACCAATCAGACGCGACCGTGCAGGC
>KZ539268.1:0-26598 GCA_000934665.2 Catajapyx aquilonaris
TCGTAGCGGGAAGAACCACCATTGTTATGGTCTATTTGCACTGATGCAGGATATGATGCAAGTTTCACAAATAATTATGTTACTTTACACTGCCGCAATATGAAACTGGAAAGAAACTCTCATCTTGCATGCAGTTTGATAGGTGTACATAGACTTATCACCAAACAGATTATGAATGATTAGAAGAGTTTCCATACATTGCAAAAAATTCCTCCGATCAGTTTTGCTTAGCTACATGGTGAAATCTGTATATAGCAATTCCCCCAAAATTTTACATCCTGAACAGGTGTTCTGTAAGGGACAGAAATCCACAGAAAATCTACACCTGGGACCATTCAAGCTTCTCAACGAACAAGAGTCCAATGTATGCAGGATCTGCTATGCACAGGCTTCACTGCATCACAATTGTAGTAAAAATCTCTGAAGTCAACTTTAATGCATTTAAGTTCGCTCCTTGGTGTCCAGCCTATACTTATAAGGGAGTGATACAGATATATCAACTGCAAAGTGCTAACCTGCTGGTATGGCGAGGAGGACGTGGCAACGACATCCTCCTTGAGCGTTGGGGTCTCTCGAAACACGACTGCCCGGATTACCCCTTGGATGTGGTCCTCAGGCCAAGATCCTAGCAGGATGCGTTGAGGTCTCCCCCTGCCCTTCGGCCGCAAATCTAGAAGAGAATTTTTGGCTCTCTTTGGTGCCTGGTCCCCTGCCTTTTCTCTTTTTTACTCTCATCTCTCACTCATGTGGGGAGCTAGCAGAGTGGGGGTCAAGAGAGTGGTTGGGGTGAAGTAGTAGAGAAGAGGAGACTGACCTGCAACTAAGGTTGCATGTCAGACATTTTTGGAATTACCAATTTCGGGACAGATGACGAGCTACTGTTGGAAGACGGAGTTGACTCCCTGCATATGTTCGAGTTAGCCAATCATCTCAGATCAGTGCTTGCTCTTTGCAACTTCGGACCTCATAATGTAGTACAGGTAATGTTACTTTGTTACTACTACTTATTGATGCAAATTGGCTGGTCCTTCAAGGCTTCCGTTGAGTCCTGTAGATCATTCATACAGCTTTCTAACTCAAGTGCCTGCTTTGGAAAGCAATTATTTGGTGCTTCGCCGTTGAACAATAATTCCCAAATTTATTCATATGGACTACCTACAATTACATAAACAAAACAATCCATCAGAATAGTGCCCTTTGAAAGCCATCAACCAAGTTCATTGCTGACAATCTAATAACACTTCTAATATTTCTTAATACGTAACTGCTTAATAAGCAGCTTATTGCCAAAAAAATTACTAACTGAAGCGAACACTCAATTGAAATTGGAACAGCATACAAGCAAATCCAAATTTAAGAATGACATGTCTCCCCCATCTCCCTGCAGACCCTAATAATTACCTGTGCTAACAAGTCTGAACTAATAGAAGCATATTGCTTATCAAGTATTCACATTTGTTTAACTATTCTGTATGGCGGGTGGTGAAATGCTTATGACTACAAGTAGGACCTACAATCTGTCAGAGGTATGTAGCAGACTTACCAATCAGCTCTAAAACAGCTAGTCTTCAGCCTACTCTAGCACAGTAGCACAAAACTTGTAACTGTCCAAGTGGAAGTCAGCACTGTCACAACTTGAGCTCGCCACCTGTCACCCATGTCAACATATCACAGGGAAGGCCAATTTCATCAGTCAATTCATCTGCTTAGTAAGGAAGGTAGAGGGTGGGGTAGTGCTGGTGACTCGAGGATCATGAACTGACCTGCTGCTCCATCGCTGGATGGTCCCAGCATGTTGTGAACCCTGTTGGCGTACAGCACAAAGGTTGGGTAGGGGATGTCGTACTTCCTGGCTGCCTGCGAGAGGGACAGTCCCTCCTTCAGCACTGCATGTATGGCTTCTGCCATCGTCTCTGGCCTCCATGACTTCAGTGGTCCTCTTTCTCTGAACCGCATGCTGTGCAGCAGTCCTGGTGGGTTTCCTGCATTGGCACTCCAGCACTTCTGCCACATGCTCTGCAGCTGGTACTGGTAGCTGTCCACTGCTTGGCATGAAGGGGGGGGGGATAGATACATCTCTACCTTTCTTTCCCATTTTTCACCCATCTCTTCCAACTACCCCCAACACTAACACTCAACCCTTTTGCCATACTGGAGTTGGTGAACACCTCAAAGTTTCCAGGCCTGGCACCCGGCTCAACAAGTTTTAAATAATTGATTGCAAGGCCCCTGGTAATAAATATGCATAGCCTTAATGCGCTTTGTATGGCAGTGAAGCTGTGCTTGAATTCTGCACAGGCATTGTTGTACAGAAGGGGAAGCAAATTTTGCTCCAGGACATTGTTGGACATTAAAACTGCTATCCATGATTAAAATAATGCCCCATCAAAATTTTGCCTCACTGAATACTGTACTTCAAAATCTTCATCTCTTGAAAAGACTAATTTTGAAACCAAATTAGATTTCTCTCCTTCTCCACCATTATGTACAAACACAAATTGACTGCAAAGTGCTGTTGTTAACCAAACACTTTCTGCACCCATCCTGAATATTTACTCCCCCCAAGTCCTCACAGGATGCAAGTTGCCTCTTGGAAGTCATGTTTCCACTACAAAATGTTGAAAAGAGGGGCAAGTGTTTTGCGAGGTCCCTTGTCCATAAAAACTCCCTGGCGAGAATGAGCCGATGTGAGAGGAAAGAGGGTGGACATTTTGGGCCGCACGTGCATCAAATGGGGAGCCCCCCCATGATATGAAAAGATATGTGGGAATGTGGTGGGCTTGTTGGGAGGAAGGGGGAGGTGCTGCAGGGTGGGTGGGGTATATGGTAGTAGTGGGGTGGACGGGAGACAGACGGGTTGGCAGGCGTGGTCCAGGGCCTAATTCGATTTTTCGCCCGGCTCGGGCTGTCAAATCCTAACTCAATTTGGGGCATGCACTTGGGCGCCCAGGGAGCTGCAATGAGCCCGGGAAAAACCAGAGCCCAAGCCTCCCTCTTTTCCACGCTCCCTCCCCTCACATCCATCTACTTTCCCACCAACTCCAAATGGACATACACATATGTTAGTACAGTACATCACCCCCTCCTCCTCCTCCCTTCCCTCTTCCCACGTAACCGCTCCCCACCCGCCCTCCCAAAACTTCCCCACACTGAACAGACCCCAAGCGAGCTATCTCCATAAAAACAATATTCTGAGCTCGACTCTCATATGCCTTTCCGCTTATGGTCAGAATGGAATTTGCATCCATCTACGTACATTCTGAGAATCACTCAACGGGCCCGTCACTAGAGGATCACTCTGCAAGTGTCAATACTGCTGGGCTCAACCGCATTCAGGACATGACAATAACACTGGCAATCTGAAATCGCGGGGACTTACAGGCCCCCTGTGCGATCTGCGCATTTTATCGCGGGTGTTGTAACCCCGAGCAATCCGGGTCCAGTCCATTAGCATGGAGAAAAAAGTCTACGTAATGTCGGGCCGTAATTAACAGGAGTTCATGCTTAAACTTTCCAGTCCGGTCAGAATGACACTGCTAAATGAAGACACCTCCCAATCCCCCCCCCCCTCGACCGCGGCATTACGCCCGACGCACCGATTGTCTGCGAAAAGTAGGATCACTCTCATTATGAGGAGTGCCAGTATGGGGCATGTGGCTATTGCTGCTTGGAATCAAGTTGCGAATATATTGCTTTGGTGGGCTATAGGCCAGGACTACAGCTAAGGCAAAACATTTTCTGAGTTTCGATTATCCGCGAATGAGGTTTGGCTGTAGTGATAATAAGTCGTGCGTAAGCAATTATTCTCTTAAATGGCCTCCATATCGGGAGAATCGACTCGGAAGTACGCACAATTACAGTAAAATGTTGGCGTTTTATTAATTATGGATAATAATCAACCGACTCATGCACAAATGCAGTGTACTTAGTAATGTCAGCAATGATTTTCTAACCAAAGCTTAGGAAATTTCCTGTTGAATGAACGTATGGCACATGACGGCCCCTAACAACATGGCCATTCAAAAATGAAGAATTCTATTGTTGTTTGCCTTCATCTCCGCATTATCTTCCTACAACGCTCCATACATACAAGTTTTATTGCAGAACAATGACCACCTTCTTACAACGAGTGGCCTTAAGCATATACCAAGCTACCTAGATGGAAATTGCTTCTCATCACACCAAGCTTGAGAAATGCGCTGCGGCCCGAAAGTACCTTTCCATTGGACCAGACCATATCATCTCCCGAAGAATTAGCGAGTCAATGAACTCTATAATCTGCAATCTTCTCGAACTCGTGCTCTCTTCTCCTATCTCCCCGACAATCTCCGGCTGGCTGAGGCCGAGAGACGTAGGAGGTTAATATTTGTCTGTGGTCACCTTCGAAAATCGAACCTTAAAACCGGTTGAGATTGCCCTGCCGACTCAAACGAAACGCTGCCATGTTTGCCCAGCCAAGTCTCAACACCTGATGCTTAAATTAACCTGCCCTTGTGGTTAAGACCCTCTCCGAGCTTAATTACGAAATGTGCGCCAAAAGCAGCCATGTCCTGACATATTCAGCGTGTGCAGTCTAAAAATTTTATAAGAACATCTGTACTGCCTTACATCTAAATAGTCTGTCATTATTACGGATTGTACTTTTTTTCCCTGGCTTCAGAAAACTGATCACCTTTCACATGCTGTAAACTAACCTTCATTCTGACTACGAGTCAAGCTTGGAATCCATGAAGTAGGCCTAGAACACCTTTCATCCTGCCCTGTCCTCATTCTTGCCTCGTAAATATTGCTCTCAACTGCGTCATGGAATGTGAAAGACATTTATTTTCAACTCAGACTTACAATAAAGTTAACCATCATATATATAACCCAACATGGAAGACTCTGTCACAACAACTTCAATAAGGTGGAAAACATGTGACAACTCTGAGCCCAAACTGAAATAAAAAACAGTCTGTCAAGACATATCGCTCCATACAAAAATAGCCTGCAGTAATACATTAGTTGTATGGATGTTGAAATTTCAGTATAGGAGTTACTGTATATTATGCGCTTTATATACAAACGTCCGTGAAGACTTTATGTTATAGGGACAATATGTTCTGATCACGTAAATTAGCTCTTATTATGCTGTCAAACAAGAAATAAAAATAGCCACGATCAATGTCAATAGTTCACGTAAGTGTCACACACCGAAAGGAAAAACACTACGTTGGCCTATTACAATAACAATAAACAGTTTTACGTATCAAAAAAGGGCTCCAGTCTAAAAATTTGCACACTAACGGAATGCCAGCCTTTGTCAATGGGAACATAATTAAGTAGAAATTGCTTCCTCCTAACAAACATCCTAACTGACGGACCCATGTCCACTGTCAGTTTCAAATATAGTCACACTGTGTAACAAAGAGAGAAAAAAAAATGGTGGAATGTTCACGAGTTCGTCCGTCACCATACAACACCACAACGTTGCCCTTGAGAGTGTTTGCCCTGAGGTGTAACCCCAATGAAAAAGCCAGCGGGTCAGTTTCCACAGCCTATGTCACTACAAATACTCGCTAACTCATTTAGATACTATTAACCCGTCTTGATTCCCGGAGACTTCGTCCGCATTAACATTTCAGTTTGGGCACAATACGTATCTGATTAATCGATATCAAATAAAACCCCTTATAACTCAGAAACGACGTTGCATGAAATAAGCATGAAGTCCCAAATACACCGGACCAATTGCGAAACCTAAACTATCACATGACCTAAAAAAAAATTACTCCGGTGAATATTTCAGAAGCGCAGATAGTTTTCAGATAAATGCATAACTCATCAGAGCGGTCATAATTATTGCATGGGCGAGGCGAAGCAAGATTTTATCTCAGTTTCCCAATATCGCCTTCCCCTCAGCCAGAGTAACAATTTTACAGGAGGCAGAAGTTTTGTAATATTCCCCTGGATCGCGTTTCCTAAAAACTGGAGCTTATTACATTCATAATATCCGTCAAAAGTCGGCGGATTCCAGGTTTACTCGTATTATCAATGACTACGCTGCTGGGTTGGGGCAATCTTTTGGACTGGTACACTTCAGCCCGGGAAATAATAATAAGAGAGAGAAAGAGAGAGAAAATCAGACGTTGATAAATTTTTAAGTACAGGTGTGAGTGCAGTCCGTAATTCATGACAACAAACTCGGTGCGTTCCAAGTCAATGCGCAGGCACCGCATACACTATTAATGCAGCTGTACATAAGACCCCCATAAATCATTCGCGACCTATTTTCTGACCATTGAGCCGCGCCAGTTCGAATAAAAAGAAAACGGCAGGCATGTTCATGTGCGTCTGCAATAAAAAAAAACAGCAGAGGTCAACCGATATGACGATCAGATCGTGTACCATGCCTGCCTGAAAAGCGATGCTGTGGAAACATGACCACACTTCTGGAAATCGCGCGTAGGAGGGAAAAAAGAAGAGTGGACCATTTCTCCGTTGGCGTGTACAAGGATAGGAAAGAGAGGGTCATCACACACATAAAAAGATGCAGCGTGCAGAAAATATAAGCTTTTTTATATATAAAAAAGTAAGGGACTCTAGTAGGGCGGCTCCCTTTTCAAGGTAGGTGAGTTGTTGTAGTAGAGGGAGATGATCGTATGCTTCTTGCAGAAGGCCCACCACCATCTGAATCCCCTCAGGCTGCCGAATTTAAACTTCGGCAAGCGCCGCTGCAACAGGCCTTCTACGAAGTTCAGCACCTCCAGCAACGACTTGTTGGTTCGTCGATTGTAAGGCATGACGGCGGTGTCGCAACAAAAGTCCAACACCGCTTCCTCCTCCTCTTGTAGCATGCTTATCTCGTCCAAGACAAGCATCCGTTTCGATTTGCCCAGGATGTTGTCGTAAAGAGTGCCTTTTGGGATGCCATAGTGGCTCGCGGCTTGGGTGAATCTCATTCGTTGGGACACCACCGCAGCCATTGCTTCCTGGAGCTGATCCTGACTCCAGGTCGGAGCCTTGACCTTCCACTGCCCACTTCCGGAGCCCATGACGCTGGCTGGGCCGTCTACCGCGTCAGAAAAGGCAGGAAAGGACCAGGGGAGGAACAAAAATAATCAACTAAGCAAAAAATAAATAAACGAACAAAAAAGTAGCCTGTGGTGTGGAACGGAGGGAATTCGCAACCAAACAGCAAATGATTTTTTTTTTAAACGCGTGCAAAGACATGGCAACCAAAAATCTACGCGTAGCATTAGTAAATAAATATTAATCACAAAATAAATTAACTGCATATACAGACCACCATGCATTTTATATAATCACTACAGTCATGTACCACAGGAAGAACGGAGGCTGTAACGTCCAACTGTCTATTAGGGAGACACAGAAGGCCAGCGCGACATACAGTACGTCCGGGGGAGTCAAAAAATGTGAACTTTTTAAAACATTTGCAAAAAACGGTAGTGAAGCCGTGTCACACCGATGAGTTACTCGAGGCTTATCAGAGGATCGTCAGTAAATACCGGTATGATCACGAGTGATTGAAGTTTCCCTCTTTATATTTTAGCGCTATAGATGAGCAGCACTTGGAGTGGCTCGGTCGGGTGAGGATATATGCTGGGTAAAGGTGGACTATGAGCTGGATGGATGAGTAAATGGGTAGGACTACAAGGCGATTGAACAAACACGTTTCTAAAGATCGGCAGGGGACAAGAGCAGAGCAATCAATTCCGCCGCCTGATTACCTTCGGAGACACGTTGAGTTTACAAGCGTAAGATACACCAAAACTTGGGCACGACGAAGGTTGGATTAGAGTTTTAAACACAGTACATAAAACAATTGATCAGACCCAAAGCACAGTTAGTCAATGACACTGAACAGCGAACAAAAAATGCTCCCCATACGCCGGAGCCGCATTACGAGAGTGAGTCTTACAAATGTCACGAAATATTTTATTTAAAACACACCGGGGGTCTATCAAGCAAGACAAAACCTCACGCTTATTTTCAAAGCAAATAGATACTGCTCATCGATTCATTTCACTACCGACTTTACCGTCCCAGATCATTTCTCGTCACCTACACCACCCTAACTGAATGGGGAAACTTCAACCATTCGCACGCCAAATCCCTGAGGATACTCGAGCAACGCCTCCGTCAATGTTCAGTGCAAAACGTGCAACTTTTGTTAAATCTCTCTTGTTTAGCTCAGTGTGGTCAGTCCTGGCGAACTGTAGCACCAAAAGTGTTTGGCGACATCGCTTATTCCCACACAGGCTCTGTCTTTATGTACAGCCTCAACGGATCTTGCTCCTGTTGCTGCTGCTGTTGAGGTTGCTGCTGCTGGCCATGCCGTGAGGACGTCCCTTGCAACGGATCCGTCCTCAACTGTTCCATGGCACTCTGCACTTGCGCCGCCCCCCTCCCCCCGGCCCCTTGCCCCCCGGCCCCCCTCCTGCCCCCGCACGACACCTTGCTGCTGACCAACCCAAGGGCCCGCGTCCGCCTCCACAAGGTCATGACCGGGATGCGACACTTCTCCGCGGCAGGTTTGATCGGACTGCCTCTCTGGACCAACTGGATGGCCTCCAGGAGGTCCCGCTGGGTCCACTTGGAGTGGGCGCTCTTCGACACCAGGAGGGCCTTCGGGAGCTGGGACGGGGCTGGAGCCAGGGGAGGAACTGGAGGAGGTGCTGGGGGCGAGGCCGGAGCCGGAGGTGCTGGGGAATGAAGTGGGGAGACATTCCAGGACGCGCCCTCTGAAACGAAGCCCAGGAGCATTTTTTTGTTGTCGTTTTTTTTTTCCTTTGCGGCTTATAGACCCAACAAAACAAGCAGAAAATCGTCGAACGATTTTCTACCCATCAACATTTCGAGTGAAGGGAACTTCTGGAGCACTCGCCCTATTGCTGGTACCCTGTTACATTTCGCTCCAGTTCATCCCAAATGGCCCGATCTTCGTGCCGGCGTTATACAGTAAAAAAAAAAAGGAGAAAGGAATGGCCCATGTCCACGGTGGACAGGAATTTTAAAGGCGGCCACCAAATTACCCAGCAAATCGAACCAATGTGCTCCTGGGCTTCATTCTACTCACTCCAAGGTACCCATTAAATATTCCTACGGTTAAGAAGTGCGCATTGTCTTTGCATTTCCGTGGGTTTCCCCGTCGGGTAAGCCCGCGACTTTGTCCCCCGTCCAAATTCCCTTCGTTCACACTTCCCGAGGTACACAGATTAAAGAAGAACAAAAAATTGCAGAAAAAAGTTGAGACATTGGACAATAAACACACACAGGAATATAAATAATAAATGGTGTTATTTTGAGTACTTATATTTTTTTTGCGGAAAGAGATGGTTAAAAAGGGTGAGTCAAACCGTGGCTCAAGTGAGAAATGTTCCACTGGCTTCAATGTTTCCCCCCATTGATGCTTTACGTCTTTGATTTGAAAATTTCCACCTGGCCAGTTCCTTCCAGAGGCTCCCTCCACTGGAAATTTCCCCCACCGCCCTTTAAAATCCCTGTCCACCCCCAACCAACAACCCTCACAAAAACACCAAATCTCACCTTTCCGAAGTACAGTCCATGCTCCGCCTTTAGCCGGCCGTGTGGCCAGACCGAGAAGCCACCTTATTTACTCTCCTACATATAAAATGCACTTAACACCAAACGTCCTTGCCTAAATTAATATTAATGATCTTGACCTTTGCTCCTTCGCGTTCGGTCGAGCCAAAACTACGATTCTTGCTAGTTGAGGGTGTGGTGGCTTGCCGGTCAAAACGTGCGGATCTCCGTTAAAAAATATAGAGGACGAGAGATTCTGCGGTGGGGAAGCATGGACGGAGAAAACCCACCTTACCTGTTCTCCTTTACAAAATGAATGAATGAACTAATGAATAAGTTATTATACAGAGTCAAGGCGCAACTGCGGTCTAACCTTCTCCGGATAAGAATTCAGACCAAAAGCTAAACCGATTTCTTAAAAAATATCTGGTCTCAGCTATGGTGGTCTAGAAACGCAACTACCCTTCCTCCGAAATTATATGTTTTACGCGTATTATCGATCGGCTGAAATTTTGAGCGCAATATTTATTGTAAAAACACAGTCCTTTCTCGCCAAAAAAACATATCGCCCGGGAATTGCAAACAGATGTCGTGCGACTGTTGTTTACATTATGGTTCTACCGTAAATAAGCAACCTTCCATAAGGGACAGGAACAAATTGGCCCTGTCAAAATAAACCTACCCTGCTTCTCGTACATATCCTTAAAAAACATTTCTGAAGCGATTGCCCATGTCTTTGGCCCATTCTTGGGCAGCAGCAGAACTCTTCCTTTCACAGTAGTTGCGAGAATGTTTACAGCCTCCCCTTACCAACCCCCCCCCCCCCGCNCCCCCCGACTCAAAAACACAGCCGCTTGATATCACATTAACGCGGGCGTTGACCCTTCCACCACCGCAAGGCACGTATTCATCTCTTTGGTCAAACCCTTGCTTTGGATACGTGTCAAAAATGTGGACTTACCAGTGATGGGCGACACCGACGCTCCGAGCCATCCATGGGAAGTCTCCAGCATTTTAGCCTGCGAAAAACCAGAAACCAGATATACAAGGATGCCACTTTATTTCGGGCGCCGTCTTTCCACTTTTATGAGCGCACTCCCCTTCTGTAAACTCGCACGTGTGGGCAGCATACCCCCTCCACTTTGGCTTACTTCTGGAGCACACACCCCCAACAAGTCATGAGAGGGTTATTCAAAATGGCCGCCATTTTGGCATTCCCTTTTCCCCCCATATGTGCAACTTTTTTGACAACTGATGGGAGCAAGCAAGATGGTCTGCGCACTGCTATAGTGAGTGCGTGCACATTGAGAGGGGGTGGAGAGAGCTACAGGAACATGTGATGAGGGTGTAGTGTAGTGGGGGTATGTGCAGGGGGGGGGGGGGTCCGAAATTGGGTGCATGGGAGTGTGGTGGGGGAAGAGGGCGATCAATGCCCTTCCTCACTGCCGACCAACATAACCTGGCACTCGGTCTGCTAACACGCAGCCCTAATTGAAACTAATCAACTGGGGAGCAGGCACATGCCCGCCATCTTGTCCCAGCGCAATTCCGCCAATACGACACCCGATAAATCCGGATTTTTATTATGTTTTTCAGGGAGGAAGAGGGAACGTGGGGGGAAATGCAAATTTTCATAAATATTTCCATCATCGCTGCAGGTGCCGTCTCCAGCAGCTTCCTGACAACTGGTGACCCGAGTGACACGAACAGGCTCATAATCAGTTATCACAAAATAGATCACTGCATTTGAAAAAGGCACAAAAAATTCAAGAGGAACTGGACAATGGCAAAGCTTATGCAGGCCAGAATTAACACAAAGCAATAAGCCGATTTTTCCCCCCTTCCAAAAGTGAACTAGGGTAGAATTTCTACGCTCGCTGCGGCGAACTTCACGCGTTGATTGGCAACTCTCATACATGCCAGCAATAAAACTATTCCTTTTATTGCCTAATGTGGTCGTGGCATTTATCACTGCGCGAGTTTTATGGAAGCGAAATCAGTTCAAGAACAAAAATATAATTGCCAAACGTAAAACTACAGGCCCAAGTGTTCTGAATAACCCAATATGTAGGTACATAATTCAAGTGCTCGTACACCCTGCGTACAGCAAATAAACAATGCAATGACTGACATTTAAATTCAGTCTTGTCACACTTCTCCCAACCGTCCTCACCTACACACCCAGGAGTAAGTCGCTCCCCATGTACAGTACGCGCACTTCCACCCATTCTGCATAAAAAACCTAGTTCGGATTGAAAGAGACAGGGGCACCTTTTTATTTATTTTCCTTTTTTTTTCATCCCTTGAACAGCAAGTGTCGTTGACATGGAGACAAAACCACTCGAGTCGTGGGCAAGCGAAGAGGAGGGGACATAGGTGGTGGTGGTGAGGATGGGAAATTATTCACGTGTGGGAGTGTGTGTGTGCATGTGTGTGGATTCTCTCCCTCCACGCCCCCCACTACCACACACTCCATTTCGGACAGTGCTTATTTATTCAGTGTGCCCTGCCTCCGACTAGACTCCCTTTAACCTCAACCATTCCCCTTTTGGAATTCATTTCATCACTTTCTATGCCTCCAGGCCCACCTCCTATTGCCGTCCACACTTTGTTCTGGATTCGGACAATTTTTCCGTGTCGCTATACCTTTCAGGACCAGTTCCCCACAACTTTTGTCTCTGCAATTCGGGTCGAACTACACTACCATATAACAGGTATCATATTATTCTCCGCCCCTCCGCAGTTAGAAAGTTTCATACTTTTCCACCCAGGTCGCAATGAAAAGAATTACGTAATTAGGATGCAGCAGCAATTTCCTCTCTGAATTTGAAATTAGTGCAAACTTTAATACCATCAATAATATTGACTATTAATAACGTTGTCCTAACTTCCGTACATTATGTGCAGAACTAATAACGAGATCAGAATAATGTGGAAAGCCGCACGAACACACTTCTCCTATCATATACCTCCGAAACGAATTTTCCGGCGACATAATCCCATTGTAAATAAAGTACCGGTACATGACGTCACCAGAGTCTGCTGAGTAGACTAAGGTCAGACAGCTTTGCAACAGCACTCGTAGCTCTCAACCATGACAACACATTTCCTCATTCTCCTTCCTCTCTGCTAAAAACTGTGAAAGTTGTGCCATTTTCATCCAAATATGAACCCCTCAAGAAGCATGTCATAAAAGTCATATTTTGGCTCGCCTCTCATATAATGAACACAAAAAACACATACAGGAACATAAGTTGACCATCCTGACATTGTGTCATACATGGCATGCAAAAGTGTCCTTGACTCTCAAGTCAAGTTTGGTGAGCAGGACAGTTTGCCACTGTTCCATTTATCATATCAAGTGTCACCCTCTTTGCAAGGAGGAAGTGGCCTTAAAATTCTCATTCTCATGATAATTATCATTCTCTAAGTATCACTGTAATAAAAGTGTACCACTGATGTAAAATAGTCTGCAAATCCAAGTACACTTGGCAGCAGTGACTATGATAACGCATTGGATTCCGAACCAATAGGCAAGCAGTAACCTGTAAAGTTGTTTCCTATTCACAGCTGCAGGCTGCCCTGATGCATTTGGCTAATCCAGTAGTAGTGGCCTCACACCATAACGTGCAAAGACATCATGTGAGAAACTGAGAACAAAGTGACTACAGAGAGGGTCCCTACACAGAGTTTAGATATGTGCCGCCAGAATATTGTGCACACTTCTGACTCAATTTGATACCCATGCTCGAGACTCTTTCAGACTTAATGTGTGGCACAGGAAGTCATCTTGCCTTTCAGTCAGAGAGCTAACTTAATTCTGGAATATGCAGAAGACTGCTACCAAAGTGAAACTGAACAGACTCTAGGGACATCCTCTATATGCCACTTCAAATCACACATATAAAGCACATATATCACATTCAATATGCTGAAGTTTTTGTTTCATATGGAGCACAAAGCAAATCCTGATATTCCTCACATAGAGCCCCTTTAACGCTACTATGCAACATTATTCTGCATCACATTGCCTATAATTCACAAGTTCCCAGGAGTTTTTACAAGATTCATCCCCCATATCCTCATGGAATCCCACCATTTATGTCATGTC
Source organism: Catajapyx aquilonaris (assembly GCA_000934665.2). Lineage (NCBI taxonomy): Eukaryota > Metazoa > Arthropoda > Diplura > Dicellurata > Japygidae > Catajapyx > Catajapyx aquilonaris. The sequence goes on from KZ539268.1 coordinate 13,658, forward strand.
ATTTGTTGGGGCAGGATGGTTTGTTTCACTATCTGCCACTTAAGTCTCCATATAATATCTTGTGGATGGTAACATACATCAGTGTCAAAACTCCTGTGACCCTGAGTGAAACATAATGTACACTTTTTCTCTCCAGTACAACAAAGTCGAGAGTGCATTACAGAAAAATATGGCACTGACCCTTTCTTCTTCCCGTATCATCTCTACAATTCCAGGCTTCAACTCCAAGTCGGATGGCTGTGGTGGGGCCTGCAGTGGAGGAGGCTGTCCCCCTGTTTGTGCAGGACCACCACCTCCCCGCTCTGCTGCCCCTTGGTGATGAGGCCCATTTGGGGGTGGGTTTTGGCCCTGGGCAGGCTGTCCCTGAGACGTGCTGCCCCTGCTCTGGTCCACTCCAGAGGTTGCACAATTGGAGGTCGGAGTGGGGTGGGGAGGAGGTGGAGGCTGAGGAGACAGAGGGCAGATTGGTGGGGCCAGAGGCTGGGGAGGTGGTGAGTCAGATGGCGGTGAGGCAGATGAGGAGGAAGGGACACCTTGGGGCATGCCACCCATTGAGGTCACTACTCCCAAGCCTACACTCAGCTCAGCCTCCACCAGGTCAACAGGGGCGGTGGGAGGACTGTCTGGCGGGCTGCCTCCCCCACAGCCTTCTTCCGAGGCCCTCCTTCGTCGCTTTCGTCCTGGTGGAGATGGGGTCGAGGAGCAGGCAAAGGACGGGGCCTGCTGCTGGCCCAATGATGATGACGATGATGCTGACACCAAGGCTGAACCCTAAGATGACAGGTTGGGGAATGTGATTCAACACATATCACCTCAGCAGTCAAATTAGTTTTACCAATGGCATGCACAGTATGATCCCAGACGTATACAATGATGATAATGTGCCTAGGCCCTAGGCCATGTACAGGCTGGTGTAATTTAATATCCTTGGAAAGCACTGAAACCTTTCAATCCAGTGAGATGTCACTTTACAGTTTACACTATCTTATTAGATCATGTTCAATGACTTGTGCAGCTGCAGCTGATATGCAAGTGTCCATAACTCTTCACAACTCATCAAGTAGCACAGACTTTTATGAAGCCTACTGTATCAAATTCTTGTTGAAAATCTTTCAAGGAAGTCATGATCTGGACAAGTGCAACCATGTTAAGGTGGGCCCAGATGCAAAACAACTTATGTTTTACAACTCAATTACATCTGCATTGTTGTGATCACTGCTTACTACAATGCCTCCCCTTGCCTGGTCACATATGTCCAACACCACAGATGCTCCTAAATTATGGACTTGAGAACCCAAATTTGACCTCCCCCTTATCCTTATCCCAAGATACAATATATTCTACTGCCTTCTGGCAACCAATCATTTTTCTTCCAGAATAGCAACTACACCCTATCCAATACACATAATAAGCATAGAGTATACCTACCATTGTCAATCAGTGGCAGAATATCAGTAAGTTGCTACCTTTAACAATATAGGCATAATATCTGGTCCTGTTATTTACTATTATTAGTACAGGATTGCATGCAAGCATGCCAATGTTCCCCATATATTTTACTGATCAGAATTTAGAAGTCTTCAAGATATGCCCATTTGATTACAAATCCATACTTCCGTTGTAAATAGGTTTTCTCTTCTGACATTATGAAACAAAATGACTACCCATACTATGGAATCATGACTTAACATGATTATTCCTATAGATTAGAACATGCTCAGTATCATGCACCTCACATCATTACAATGATATATAATCTCATAAGCAGACTTTATGCATTATTCTAATAAAAATCCCTCTCCATTATGAAGATTTGTTTCCTGCTATCAGAATATACAAAATGTGGCTAATTATATAATAGAGGTGATCCTTTCCTACATCCATAAAATATGGCACTAACTGCACCAGGTGTATAGTGTATTTCCGTAATGTACTTTCAAGCTCGAATCTCTATTCCAAGCAATTCACAGTTCCAAGTGAGAAAAATAATATAAAATTCACAGACACTGTCAATAGTTGGTGTGAGCAAAATTATGTAATACAGGGCTGAAAAGCTGCGTTACTTTTCATACTAAAATACTGCAGAGCTTCTGTTGAAACAGCAATCACAAAAAATCCCACTAATGTCAACAGACATCCGTACCACATTATCAAATGTGCAAACTATGTCCACGCAGTCACACTGCTTGAAAGGTTAATCAAAGAGAGCCCTCCACCTTTTCCCAGAATCCTTGCATTTCCATGCAATCCTGCTGGAGAGTTAATTACATGCCAGGGCAAATGTTTTGCATTAATTTGGACTTTCGCCCTTTGGCAACTGAATCTCCCCATCAAAAGCAATTTTTTTTTCCTGACCCCCCACCATCCCCTCTAACCATCCCACCCCTCGCCACCTACAGTCCCCCCCTCCCCCTCTTGCTTTCTCAAAGGACCTCAATTGCTCATGCATGTGAAAATGGCAACACTGCTGGGATCTGGTCACCTGGCTTGCTATTATTTAAACTGCACCGGTGACCACCATAAAATATGCAAATTAATGTCCAGTTACAACACACATGGCCAATGTGAACCCCATGATTTATTCATCCAGGTTACTTTACATTCTTATTGTGACGCTTCCGCTGTTTTAGTTTGTTTACTCTTTAATTGTGCGCCATTCCAGGGTAGCGCCTGAGGAATTATAGCAGGGACCCGACATAACAGAAACCCTGGGATAAAAAAATGACACATACTCGCACAAATGCTAAAATTGCTGGGAGAATGAATTCAGGACCAGATTTCCAGCTCAGTGTATGACATAGTGTGGATCCCAAATGTCCCACAAGCATCAAATTGCCCTGTTACAGATGACAACTGCTTTTTACCTAACCATATTATAAATGCTGTATTTATGATTTCATGCAGTAAAAATATCAAGCATTTCTTTTCTTACACTTACACTTTGCTGTCACTAAACCTCTGCTGTTACAGATTGTTCGCACCCTTTGGTATCCTTTTGGTTACACACGCAATGAACAATTTATAAAAATGATCCTAGCTCACATAATTCAAGTGTCCAACTTGTCAATGTGAATAAAGAGTACCGGCAAGTCCATTTAGTATTTTTAAATCACAATAAGTGTGATCATATTTTTTTCTTTCACAAAAGGTGACAACCAAATGTTGCACATAATTCAAATAGATTTACATTGCCATATCAATGTGCCATTTCATATTTTATATAACTCAATCTAAAAGTACAGGAAATCCCAAATTGCAGGAAACCACACTAGAAACTTCACCTGTAAACAGAGCCACCCAGAGAAGCTATGTACTATCATATTCCTATCAAGTTGTAGTACAACTGAAAAAATTCAGGGGAACCATATGTGACAACCTAACTTGGACATCCTGAAACTAGCCAAACTAAACAAGACATATGCCCCATATAGTGCATCCTACTCAACAATAATGTACAACTGCATGTTTTCAAAAAAGAAAACTGGTATTGCCTTAGTTATGGAAATCTTGACTGTCACAGTAACTTTTACATTTAAGTGTATAATGTTTTGTGTGCCCCACATGTATAACCTCTGAACAAATCTTGACTAGTGGCCAGCATTGCAGCAAGGTCAATGAGAAGGAAAAACATTACTTTGAGTCAAATAAATCGACAACAAGTTAATTCCTAAATGCACTCCCCAAAGAAGCCAAAAAACACACACCAAGAGAAGTACACTGATCTGCACTTACTATTTGCGTAGAATGATCATCGAGGAAGCATGCTGCTGGTATGATGGGCATGACCCCGTTGGTGCTGTTGCATGGGGCATGGTTGGGAGAGGTGGAAGATGGGACCGGGGAGGAGGAAGATGCAGGCTGGCCCTGGGATGACTGAGCCACTGTCTGCAGAGAAGGTGGGGCTACCAGGGTCTGCCCTACCCCGCTGGTGGATGGAGGAGGATGCTGTTGGATGGGGTTCCCACCGATGCCCACATCTGCCAGGCCTCGGATCTTGAGGGCCTCAGCTACCTTCAAGAGGGGGCCCAGCTGTTCCTGGGACACTGAGATCTCCCCCTTGTACACGAACTCGAGAACAGACTTCAGCTCTGACCATCCCACATCACGCAGGATCACAATTGGATGCTGGCATGGGGTCTCTGTGAAGAGGGCCTGGCCAAAGAGAAGGGGAGATCCCTGGTTAATGTGTCCTTCTGGTTCTGGAACCTAACTATGCATTTGATTCAGCTCAAGAGCATTCTACAGTATCCATGAGAAGTCATGTATTCTCATCTTTGAAAGCTGTAATAATATGAACCCTGTGGTTTTCAATAATCGGGCAGACAATTTAGTCCACAATTGCATCTATGATACATTATCAAAGAGCTATGAGAATGTTATCTTCTACCAAAACCAATGCGTAATGCAACACACCTCTCTTAACTGAATAAACTCGTGTTGTGACGGACATTACAAACCCCGCAATCCTAACTTCACAATATTACACATCATGTCTTTACACATTTTCCCACACCAATATTGTATTACAGAACACAAATGTTGTAAAAACAACTTTAAAAACGGCAATGAAATGGCCCCAGAAAAACCATAATCCCAGAAATCTAATTAATATACTTTGTGAAATAATTGAGTTGCTCTTTGTAGTTATGATGCACCCCAATTTGATTTTCCTCTCTTGCTTTTGACAATGACAGTTTCATGACCGATGTGGTGAGCATATTAACAGATGCTCTAAAACTATTACTCATATGTTCAACCCTGCCGTTACCTGTGATTGCATCTGGGCCTAGGCCCATACTGGGTTTACCTTCCAATTTGCAAATATTCAGCACAAGCCATTTCTGCCCCTACCAACCTAACTTTTGGTACAATAATGTAATTTGCCATTCATAATATTAATATGAATGTAGAAGTTTGAAGCATTTACATGCACATTTGGCTAAAATTTACCGGGGAACTAGCTAACACATCATAATTCTGCCACTTAAATTAGTTCACAGCTAAATATTAAATATTAAATGCTAAGTTCAGAATCATAAAAAATTATGCATCAGTATGCAAATGCATTACCATATTCAGAACGATGGCATCCATATTCAGCATGCCACGCATTGTGGATACCGCTGCAGTTGCTTCCATTACATTTAAATCTAGCCAAAAATTTTAAAACAGCTCGCAAAGAAAGCTTACAAGTCACATGGCAGTTAAAAAAAATCGAGTAGCAATTACGACTTCAACGCCAGAATGCCACCCGAATGGGCGGTAAAAAAGAAAAAAAAAATCGAAGTCCGGATTCACTAACCTGGAAATAGGGGCTGCATGCGGCCAGAATGACCCGATGGGCCTTGACGGCGTGACCCTCACAGGCCAGGGTCACGTCCACCAGGGCTTCGTTCTGAAGCAGCTGGTCCAGCACCGTGGCCAGGTTGTTCTGGTAGTTGTTCCAGCGCAAGCAGTATTGCTGCTGCGCCGACATCTTGCCAGCCTGTCACAAAAAAAGAAACCACAATGTCCCACATCAAACACACCTGTCTAGTTCGTGTTAATTAGACACCCCTCCCCCCTCCCCTCCAATTTCGCTCTAAACCTCCGATAAGAGACAGCCCGAGCTATAAAAAAAAAAAGGCGGCCCGGCTTTTTTGAAGCCCGTCCCGCACTCCACCAATCGTAAGAATGAACCTCCGATCCGGCCTGAGTAAGAATGAACGACCCACCTGGGTGGATGGCCGGGGGCCTCCGCTCCTAGTGTCACAACCTGCTCATGGGGCAGGTACAGGGTGTACGGGTGTGTGTGTGTGTAGGGGGTGTGAGAGAGTGGGTGGGATGGGTGAGGATAGGGCGGTGTGGGGGGGNGCCTCTCTCCAGCTGCCTTGCTCTCTCTGCACGGCACAACCAAGCCCCCCCCTCCTGCGCGCTCATGATCGATTCCGCTCTATGCTCACACTAATTTATTTATATAAAATGTATATGGCGGAGGGGAGCGGTGCTGGTAGGGGTTGGTGGGTGGGCTGGGTGGAGGAAGGGAGAGATGGGAGGGGGGGGGGGTCGCCACCCCTTTCCCAACCCCCCCTCATCCCACCCACCCCATTATACATAATGCATGCCTTATTGATTTATTGATGGGGCGCCCCGCCTGCCAAAGGGGACGGGGCCCTTCCAAAAAATATATAACTTATATGTACATGCATAACAGATACGCTACATGTACTGTGACCTGCCCCCGGTGCCCTCTAGACTAATAGCCCGGACTCGACCGCGCCAGTGCTGGGGAATACCTAACTACACTTGAAATTAGCATTACATGCACTAACTCCGCAATATCCAATTATACTGATTTGCAACTCTACAAACATTAAATACCAGAAAGCTTTTTACATAATCAACTAGCTTCCAGGCACATACACATCGGCGGGGGAAAAATGTACTTTATAGCTGCCGCTTCCACCTGGCAACTTTGGAGGGTAGAGGGGGGGAAAAAATGCTCGTGATGCAAATTAGGAAAACGGCGAAACATTTGCCGCCTTTTGATTCACACCATGCTTTTCATACAGCCCGTCGGTGTAAACCACCCAAAACTAGCTCAAACCCATCGCACCTGATAGTTAATTCATGCCGAAGTAGATCCTGTGTCCCATTCCGATAAGACAGGTGTATAGAAGACACGGATAGATCGCTATACAGTGTGCTTCTCTCGTCTACTTTGTATACAGTAATCCCACAAGAGGGGGTATAGAGGGGGTGGCAGGGGGCTTCCAAATCGATGTGAATAGAGACGCAGTGCTAAATGTTACACGACTTCGATCCGCGCAAACTAAACCAGAAAATCATGACTTGTGCAACAACCTCCATTTCCCCGTTATTTGGCTTTGGAAATGACCGCGCTCGGCTCAAATATGTAGCTGAACTTTTTTTCCCCTCTCCCGGGACACATCTTTTCTATATTTTATTAATAAACGCCACTCTAGCTAATTAAGTCATGTGTACTGCTATTCCGTTTGTGCATTTAAAAGGTCAAAAGAGAGGATCCATTTTTAAAGGTCAGTCAATCTACATTTGACACACCCCACCGGCCGTGTGTCAGCGCACTTTGAACGGTGCTCTGCAACAATGCTGTAAGTGACATCTGCGAGTTTCCCCATGGGTATGGGCATGCTCATGTTAAGTTAAACGTAGGTAAAGATACATCTAGCTTTTGCGCACTACAATAACATGTTATGAAGTGCGGTATCGCAGTAACCTATCTGGCTTGCAGAATTATAGTCGGTAGTTCTACGGCTCAGAACTTGCCTCGTAAAATATCCTAGCGCAGTATCATACCTGCCATATTTATTCTTAAATTTTACATACTCCCACTGCAGCTGCCGGATAATAACGTTACATGCTCTCGCATGATACACCGCATTTACGCAGTCCGTGTTTCGGCAAATGACATACATAACATATCAAAAAGCTACATGGCAAATCGTTAAACGCCTCCAAAAATTACATGAAGCACTGCACTGTACATGACACGCTCAGTGCAGCCGCACCTGCATTTTTGATGCACCTACACCTCGTCTTATTAATATTCTCACGGGAGGGACGCAGTACATCCTGGGCTGGAAATTCCAAGATCTTTGCACCCGCGGCCTAAACGCACGAATATCCTAGCTACATCATATCATATTTTGATGAAAAACCCAAATCCCCCCTTGCAAAACGGGGTTACACCCGATGACGTCACCTGTACTGTCCAAGTCTCATTAATTCGCTCCACCCACCAACCACCCCCTCTCCCCACCGCAAGGGTCTCCCAGACTCCCAAGGACCAAGCTTGATATCGATTCTGAGCGTTTCCACCTTTTGCACATAGTTACAGCACACCAATCATGGGTCCCAACAAGCAAGGTCACCCCATCGTTATATATACGTTTCTTACAAACAACAATTAAACAGGCTGTAAATGGTCGGGAGGGGAAAGGGGGGGCAGGGAAGAAGGAAAACAAAACAAAAAAAAAAATCCAGCCTATACGGGTCATTCTACTCTCGGGCCGAGTTCTTTCATAACGCTCAGGTCTCATCGATTCGGAGTCCATACAACAGCAAAACCCTGTTCAAATAAACACACGCATGTCTTTATTTAGCCGCCTTGTTACGTGCAATTCCGGGTCCTATTTGCCAAGGGAGCAAATACACTTTTTGGTGCATACCAAAATCACGTGTACGCCTCTCAGATAGCTGTTCTCATGAGGCGATTTACCACTGATCGATTCTGTCATGCTGCCTTCAGGAAATCAAACACAACTAAATCACCGCATATGTAAGACAAACGTGTGTAGCACATAACACAGGATGTATTTCACTTATCGGACCCTCAATGATGCGCATGCGGTCATGCATGGGAACAACGGATTCTGACGAATGCAGCGCATTAAAATATTTATTTATTTATTTATGAAGCACGTAGGTTTTTCCTCACGTGAATTTATGTATTTATTTATTTATACCGAGAAGGGCCTGTGAGAATTTCCGCTTGGAAAATATTAAATGTCCAAGGCTAGGGTGACTTGCTTGAAATGAGGCAAAACTTTCTAGCGTTGAAGTCGTCCAGATATTAACATGACGGTTCCACCCGGCACTCTTGGACGAACTCAATGCACATTTATCACCAGTTTCAATTCGGCTGACAAAAAATTATACGCAAACATATTAGTGGGATGAGTTTTACAAAATATCGCCTTGCGACTGCAGTTCACGTTTGGAGGCACTTTGTGTATTTACTTAATAAATGCGATAACGCTGGATGCATCAACTGCGTATTCCAATATTTAACCATTTCTGGGCACAAATATTTATATAAACATTAAATCGCTTCTGTAAATAATTGTATCAATATCAAGCATGCTCCGAGTACAGGCACTATACACCAGCGTAAATATGTGCAACATGTACTAATACTCTATTGAAATTTTGATTTCCAGTTGATATATATGGCCTCCCATGTGAAAGCAACATCCAACCAAAACCAATACGATAAAATAGCAGAATAGGCAGAAAAAATAACCCCAGTAATACTGACCAGCAAAACGCTGCAATGCCACAAAGGAACCACTCCGCAGTAACTATACTGTGGAACTGCTTGACACACGAAGCGGCAATCAAATTATGATTTAAAATAATAATGATTCCAGTCAATAACGTGAATTATTCGTTTTGGCAACAATTAATATTGCAGCCCCATTTCCATTACGCCTTCCCACTGTCCACGATTGCACATGACCGATTCGGGAAAATTAGTTCCGATCCTTCACATCGCTAAAAAATTAGCACGAAATAATTTCGACTACGCGCATTACACATCAAATTACGCGTAATAGCTTGTAATAATTTAAAGCCATTTACCACACTTGAACAGATTCGGAAATGAAAAGCCATAGGCCTCATTTCAGGCGCGAAAAGTGTCCATAGCACTCCAGGCGAAAAGAGTGGGGGGTGAAAAGGAGCGCAAAAAAAAGCGTCGATAGTAGTAAAAGCTCCGCGAGTGGTCGTGTGCTATAGACTGGCAAAATGGGAATAGCTGTGGGACTCCCTTGAGCCGCCCTCCTCCCTTCCCCGCCTCCCCCCGTCCCCCTCACGCGAACTTGCAACACTTTCGCTATCTCTTCATTCACCAAAACTCTCCCCGACTCCCAGTCAAGTTCCTTCCCACCCCTGGAGAAAAACAACCCGCCGCCTCCAGACCACGTGAGCGAGAGAGACGGGGAGGCCACCCCCTCCTCGTCTTGTCTTTTGGCCAAAATCTCTCCGGCTTTTTGGCTTCAATGTCGCCTCTGCGACTTGCAGTCTAGCATCTTCGTCCGTAAATCCTGCTGTCGAGATGCGAGTAAGCCGCAAATGTGTAGGCCCCGGATGAGCTGATATCTGCCAATTCGAAAGCGGGCGAATTGAATATTGCATTAACCTGCCGCCATAGCATAAATTGTCCCGGGATTAAATCATGACGTGACCGATAGTGCGCCGTCCTGTTTGGCGAGAGGGCCAATCACACGGTGTCCTGTTACCACCTGGCCTATAACGAGCCGTCCATCCCTGTCAAGAGTTGAGGTATTGCCAGTATGACCGTGCACGAATCACTCGTCTTTTACCAGTTATTTGCATACTAGGCTCGTGGCCAATCCGGGGGATGTCCCAAGCGTCCTTCGACTTCCTTGCCCCAATTAGTGACGTCCATTCCTTGCCCGCCACAGCCCCCATTCACTCCGTCCAAATCTCACGTTCAATCGCATCCTCACACAGTGCGGCCTGCATTTTTCGCAATACCCAGGTGCGATTCTTTCACCCGAGCAAAAGCCTACACTTATCCATTATTAGGGCGTTAATATCTCATACACTGTTGTGTGATGTTTGGCAAGACATGGGTGTCGATGCGCGGCTCTTTCACTTATTCAGTGCCGGCCCCCGCGGCCTACTTGTTTCCCGGAATTAAGACGTGTACTGTACATTATTCAGTGCACATTGATTACAGCAGTTCCGCTGCCCGGAAGGTATTAAATATGTACCATGCAGGTCCACATGTGGCGTTTCGAGACTTTTCTCACGATCCTCATCTTCAGCTAAAAAGTTAAGAAGTGGATTGGAAGGTATTGGCAGGTGCAGCTTTTTCGGTGTGTATGAGTACATGTGGGGGAGTTCACAGCGCCGTCGCTGTCAAATAGAAAGGGTTGTCCACATGAAGTGCAGGGGGGTGGATGTGAGGGTGATGTGGGGTTGGGAGGTGGGAGGTGGGGGGGGGGGGGAAATGAACGCCCATTTATGGCCCTGCTATTGATTTTTCCCCGCCGAAAGGCAGCAAACAGGAAGCAAAAAGTGCCCCCACCTACACCCCACCCCCCACCCACAGAGGGATGTGTCGCATACAAGCCACCCCATCCCACCCACCCTGCTCTCTCTCTCCCCCGCCACCCAACCATCCAATCCTCAAGCGAGGCAGAAAAATGGATTAGCGATTGGGCTGAGCGACTTTCCAGTTAGTTCCGGGGATAAAACCTGCCTTACAGCCACCCAACCCCCTGTACCCGCAACGCACATACCTGCGTACCACACGCACCTTGACCCTTTGACCTTCGCCCCATTTTTTTTTCCTTCCTCCCCAGTCCCCACCTGCCTTCGGGACAGCATCCCAAGATTACGCCAGGCAAATCATTGTTGCGCAGACACCCCAAGTCAATAAATTACGTAACGGGCAGATCTTACGCTGTCTCTTACATAAGGGGAGCGGGCTTAATATGACGTTAAACAAATTACACCGCTTTCGCTGTATTACATTTCCCTGTGACAGCTGAATTGATTTCACCTGAGAGATCGAACGCGTTTGATAGCAGCATTGCCAACCGCTCCGCTCCCAAGACATCAGCCCGACCCAGAAGAGCTCGGCAGAAAAAAAAAAAATGCTGAAGAGGATATCCAACAGGTAGCAGAAAAGTGTCAAGTTCTCGGCGCGACAGTGGAGCCGGAGGACGGGGAAGTGGGGAAGAGAGAAAAAAAAGTTCCCAATTTCCAACCCCGGCGCCTCAGCATGTCCCGCCAGCAGTCATGTGTCCAATCATCACCCGTCCCGTCACACGTCACCAATCACCACCCTTCATTCTTCGTGACCAATCGAGGTTTTGTCTTCTTCGCGGCTCAAGAAATCGAATGGAAAGCATTCCCGCGAAGCCTATACGTTCGATACTGATATATCACTTTTACTAATCTAAAAAAAAAAGAGAGGCGATAACGTCTGCCGTGTACCGGAACTGTAAACATTTTCCAGCGCCCAACTAAACCCAACTTCAAAAATAGCCCGCAAAATCCCAAAAGCGGCATGCAGATAACAGGATAGTACACCCTCCCACCACCGTCCGGCTTGAAAATACAAACCTTACGGTACGTGATTCAAACGTCAATAACCCGCCTAGCATTGTACTGTTTAAATTACGCATAAATTACGGGCCCCATATATTTACGATTGCAGCAAGCAACATTAATTACCCGTTAATATATTGCATAATTAACAATGCAAGTTATTAACGGTCATGCAACGCAATATTAGTTTTGTAAATAATAACCAGCGCAATTTAATAATTATTATCTGCGTGGGAGCAATAAATACATATCTATGTATGTACGTCGAAATTGCAGCGTACCGTACTACATAATTATGCTGTTGAAAATTTGGCCGAATCATTGGCGCACAATTAGTGATTTTCAAGGCTTCAGGGCACGTTTTGCTGTGATATGTCATATGGATGAATTCCGGGGAATTCCTCCATATGATACGACTTCTCCATCCACCTAATTCCCCGGTTTCTTTCCCTCTACGGGCCACTTGGCCCCTATCGAATCAGCTGGTCCCCCCTTTTCCCCACCCACCCCTGCCCTTGCAACCCCCACAAGATGGCACGCTCTCTCTCCCCCCCCATCCAATACTCCCCCAGGATCTCGATCATGCACTCACCTTTCCAGAGTCGACGTCGACGTCTCAGTCACCACCACGAAACTTGCTGCTCACAGGCTGCAAATAAGAAAGCACCCAATTACCACGACTATCAACCTCTTTCGCCTCCCTCCCTCCACCCCCAGCCCCTGCCCCCCTTCCTATCACCCGCACCTTCGCCATCGTGACAACAATCGGGGGGTGTCCCCCCCTGTCTATGGCGTGTGGTGTCCCCGATGACAAGTGCGGACAGCTCGGTTTTCCTTTGCTTTTCGGGCAGCTATGCTCGTGCACTACTCTGCGCCGCCGCGGTTATGCCCCCAGCTAGCTGCCGAGCTGCGCCCTGCCCATAAACCTAGCCCATTAAAAACATTTTATAGCGAGCTATGCTGCTGGGGATGGTGGGGTGGGAGGGAGCTAGGGAGGGAGGGAAAAGCCTTGCTTGGCTTGCTATGTGGAGGGTTGCCTGGGAGGGAAGGGGGGGGGG